>VDFB02335419.1:0-43164 GCA_007258455.2 Sequoia sempervirens
TCAAAATCATCTAGGCAATTCCCTTTGAATTCATCGTCTGGAAAATTCTATCTCGAAAACACATTTTATTCACTTTGCCTTAGAAAATTTTAAATTCTCCCTTAGGAAAATTTCACAATTCGAGCACCGATTAAATTCTTCATCCGAAAGGTGCCGACGAAGTGCAGAAGACTTGGGAATCCATTTATCATCGAAGAGCTTCAATACCAGAAGAAAATTTTCTCCAGAACTTGTCGAATTCATGGGTATACAACAAACGGGTTCATTTAAAATTTAAAATTTTGAACCTTCGAAAAGTAATTTTTTAATCAATTTAATCCCGTTCTTCTCATCTGTGAACATTTTGTGTTGCTCTGACTTGAAATTTTTTTAAATCCATCCTGCAATGCCAGCATCTTCTGACTCCATCACTGGCAAATTCATTCGTGCTTCAGGAAAATTTCATCATCCTTCATGTCTGGGCGTAATTTCCTAAGGAAGAAAATTTTGCCTTAGAATTTTTTTTTTAAATCATTTAGCATTTTGAAAATTTTGCCTTGGGAAATTTTTTTAATTTCATCTTCGCTCATTATTCCAGTGGAAATTTCTTTTAAAATGCCTTGGGCGCATATTATATGCCATGGAGAACATTTTCCTTTTAAACCTCCAACGCCTGGCATATTCTTTATTTCATTCACCACCTTGGGCGCATTTTGCTTATCATGAAGGATATACTTTGAATCCACGCCTAACATTATTGTTCATCACTTAGCAATATCATCTCTCAAGTCTAGGCGCATCCCATACTTAGGAGAGAATACTTCACACTTCAACGCCATAGTCATTTCCACTCATTAACTTTACCACGTTTCACTCTACACTCACCTTTTACATGGCGCATACCACATGTGTAGGAGAAATAACTTTTACCACGCCCCCTTGTGACCATTCGACTTCCTTCCATTTGTCTTCACATGCCCTCACTTGGGCGCATTTGGCACTTCATGAGGAATATTCAACACGCCTAGCAATATTTTCTCTCCCCTTTGGGCGCATTTTAGCATGAGAAAAGGATAACATTTCTAATGCCTTCCCTTTTGACTTGTTGACTTCTTAGCTTCTCAAACATGGGCGCATATAGCAAGATGTAAAGGATGGGCGCATATGACAAGAGGAGAGGAATAAAGCTTTTCAATGTCCTTGCTTTGACTTGTGACTCTTGAGCTTCTTCATTTTCATCTTTACATGCCTTTGCTTGGGCGCATTTGGCACTTGATGAAGGATGAAAGTTTGTACTTAGAAAATTTTATGTCTCTTCATCCTTGAGGGCACATTTAGACAAGGTAGGAGGATGAAATCAACACTTAGGAATTTTCTTGACCTTATTTCTCCTTGGTAAGTTGGGCGCATATGGAGGGGTCTGCAGGATGAAACTCAGACTTAGACATTTTCCTCGTCTTCGCCAGCTTCTTCATGCCTTACTATAAGTAGTAAGTCTTCGATTTTTATACTTCAGAAGCTTAGATTGCTTTGAAATTTTGAACACTGGATCCACATGACTTCGCCAACCTGTTGACACTACTATTCTGAGTTGGCCCGCTAAAAATAGCATATTTCTGGAGGTGACTTACTATTTATAGTAACTGCTCGTTTCTGATATCTCCACAACTCCGTTTGATTTGAAATTTGAATGAGGCGCTCCTCACCACGTAACCTGCCTGCTGACATCAGCGCCTGTTGCTGACTTGCTATTTTTAGCCAGTTTATGAAATGACTTACTATAAATAGTAAGTGCTCCATTTGCCTTCAAATTTCATCAGTAGATAGTTTGGAAGACGCTGATCGCGGTGGTATACATCGGTTTTTGAAAATTCTGACTTTTTACCCCTCTTTTCGGGCCCCGAAGCTGGAAACCCTAATCTGTCCTGCATGTATATCAAACGATCTCCATTTGTTCTTTCTTGCATTTTATCAACCGTGATTCTGGTGCGGGAAAGGCCGAATGCATCTGCTAAAAATAGTAAGTTCCTGAAGGAGTGATTATCTCCGTTTGCATGTCATATCACTGCGAAGCTCTCGAAAAACCCATAAAGAATATGCAGACATGCAAAGGAAACCCTGATATGCAAACCCTAAAAATAGTCTCGGAAGGCTGAACTCTGAAAGTTATCATCTTGCTTTGCATGTTACACCATCACGAAGGTCTCTGAAAACCCAGAAGAAATTTTCCAACATGCACTGAAAAACTTCGCATCTAAACCCTGAAATCTGCTCTGGAAGCTGAACTGCTAAAAATAGTAAGTTGTCTGTTTCATCTCAAATTTTGCCAGTGAGCAGCTTGATGTGCTCTGAATGCAGTGTGACTGTCGGAATTTCAAGAATGCTGACGGAACACCCGAAATTGCACACTTACTAAAAATAGTAAGTTGCCAGAATATGATGAAATTTCAGTGGAAGCTTGCTGGAAGCACACTGACCTCAATGTTAATCCCTGTTTTCAATATATTCACTTTGTTCAACCTTAGACTGACCAGAAAGATGGAACCCTAATTTTCAGACTCGACCAAATTCCACATTTAAGCTCAATGGCGGGCACGTTGCCCGAAAGGTAGACCATAGAAAAGAGAGAGAGAGAGAGAGAGAGAGAGAGAGAGAGAGAGAGAGAGAGAAACCAAAGCCAAAAGACTAGAATGGAGCAAAAATTAGGGGTCCCCATTTTGAATGGGGTGATGTGTGAAAAGGTCACAACAAGACTCCATGATGAAGACCAAGATTAAGATTTCACAGTTGGAGTACCTTCATGATCATCCTAAGTAACTGGACAAAATAATACATGTAAAGAAAGAAGCTTCAATTCAGCCTACATTGCTCGAGTCATCTGTTCCAGTAGAAGAAAAGCCCAAACCCTTCTATATATCTGTATATATAGGAGGATTCAAGCTAAGCAATTGCCTTATAGATTTAGGAGCCTTAGACAATGTCATGCCTCTACAAATGATGAATGCATTGGGACTTTCGTGCACTAAGACACAGGACGAGTGTTATTCACTTGAGTCCAAGTAGGTGTTGTTGGTCAGACAATTAAAGGATGCTCAAGTAAGGTCGGTGGCTTGTCCAGAGAAAAGGTTAGTAATGAATATCCTAGTGGCTGACATTCCAGCCAGCCACGGGATGTTGAGTCAGAGCTTTTGCAAAGACCTTGGTGGTGCAATGCAATTGTGAAGGAGGGAAAAATCAAGATAGAACTTGAGCCCAAATCTTGATTCATGGTGGTGAAAATCCCAAACCCCCCAACCTAAATTCTATATCAAGGAATGGGTCTTGGTAATTATGTGATGTTGTCAGAGATGGAAACTGAAGACCAGAACATTGCTTGTCCAGAAAAGAGATCGATAGAGGATACAAAGTTGTGGACAATGCGGTTTGAGGGGGATAGTTCAATAGCAGGTTCAGAAGCAGGGGAAATGATCATCTCCCCTAAGGGATTGTTGCAATTGGAATTCACTGAAGCTGAAAAAGAGGCGCTTTTGTTAGGCCTCAAAAATGCCGAAGACATGGGAATCAAACTCCTATGTGTTAAAGGGGATGTAGAGCTGATTGATGAGCCAATCAAAGGATACTTCTAGGTTAGAAAGGATTACCTACGACATTATAGAAACCGAGTTTGGAAGGCGATCGACTGGTTTGAAGAGTTCGAGATCAGAGACGTCCCAAAGATGAATGACAACAAAGTCGATGACTCAGTGGTACCTGCTTCCCTCTTTGCACCATATTCTGACTTTTGCCAGGGTGCCCTGGCCTAGGCATATGAAGATATGAGAATCTTCATCCCAGAAGTTTTGTGGTGCAGGAGCACCTAATCACCTAGTTGACACCTCCATGTTTGAAAGTCATGAAAAGTCATTGATGGATGTCTAGGATGGAATAAGAATGTTTTGTGCTTATTTAGGCTTAATAAGGTCTAAAAAGACCAATCACAATGTAATTGGAGGCATCTTGGGTCATTTAGGTTGAAAATGCCAAAAATGCCATCTTGCTCCTAAAGTTGTCTTTGTAGTTTTGTAAGCACATTTCTTGAGTTTGTATATGCAAGATGGGAATCTTCATGTAACAAGGCTATTTCAAAGCCATCTAAATGATTCTCGGGGCCATAAGGTTTTAGGAGTGAAGAGTTGTTTAAAGGTAGTCATTAAGGGTTGTCATAATGTAGTTTAGGAGTCTTAAAGTTTTAAAAAACAGTTGGAGGCGTTGATGGTTAGTTGGTTGTTCTGAAATTGTCTTTAAAAAGCCTCTCAAGGGGCTCGAGGATGGTTGGATGTGTTGGACATTGAAATTGCTATTGAATAAACAACGTTCTTCCTGCTAACTTACTGTTTCCTTCTTGTTTTTCCTGAGTTTTCTGTATTTTGTTTACTCTGTATGATCCGTACAAGCACTTTTATGGTCTGAAAGTTATGGTGAAGTGTGGAAGCATGCATTAATTTCCTTTTGGAATAGGTTTGAGTGCAAACCATTTGGATTTGTGTAAGTTCTCTGCACTACACTGAGACTGCTCTGTTTTATTAATATTTAGTGTTGAGAGTCACTTAAAATGGCACCCTGACCCATTCCACTCACTATCCTTGCTGTACCTCGTGGAATGGGTCCAAAATCATGAAATTTAAGTGTCTCCATGGTTGGGAAGGCTGAAGAGTTGTGTTAACTGAGATTGGGTGTTACCCTAGGGTAAAATTTGAATGATTTCCTTATGAAAATAGTGTGTCAATGAAGGATTTCGATAAAATAGTGAATGTGGTGTCTTTGTAATGGATCCTTGAGTTTGTGCAGAGCATATACATGGTGTTTGATGCATTGAATGGGTCTAATAACCCCAGGTGGGTAGTTTTCCAGTAAACCCTAGAGATTTGTATGTAAAGTGAGGGTTTGTAAGTTCGGTGTCAAAATGGTCTTGAATCTAAGAAATAACTAGTGAATTGGGTGTTTTGTAACAAGTTCAGAGACTGACCAAAGAGTTTTGAAGAATACAAAGTGATTTGAGGGTACTTCATTTGAAAAACAGGCCTAATTCTAGTAGCCTAAAACAAATATGTTGTATTGAAACTCTTTATTTTTGGGAAGAGGTCACTTGAATCTTTTTGGGAAGTTGTTTTGTATCAGGTTGAGAGTCTTTGTAGATGCTTGGTTGGCCATTGTAAGGTCTTGTATAAAAGATAACTCCATTTGTTGGATTTTGAAGGCTAGGAGCCTCTTGAGGAGTGTTAAGGGAAAAGTTGTGAATTGTTTGAACCAAGTCATTTTTGTGTTGGGTTTATGTTTTCTTTTCCTTGGCTCTGCATCATAGTGGTATCAGAGCAAGGTAGTAGATCTTGTGTTATTGATTGATTGGTTTTGTAGGTTAGTGAAGAGATAGGATTGAGAGGATGCCTCCTAAGGGGAGTGTTGTTGCAAGAAGAATGGAAGAACAGGCTAAACAATTA
Source organism: Sequoia sempervirens (assembly GCA_007258455.2). Classification (NCBI taxonomy): domain Eukaryota; kingdom Viridiplantae; phylum Streptophyta; class Pinopsida; order Cupressales; family Cupressaceae; genus Sequoia; species Sequoia sempervirens. The sequence goes on from VDFB02335419.1 coordinate 5,457, forward strand.
GAGGCCTTGCAAAAGAAGATGGCTCCATGGGAAGCAAAGCATAGAGTGGAAGAGGATGTAAGTGAAACTGAAGAGGAAGAAGAAGCTCCTGGTGAAGAAGAGGAGATGGACCCTGATGATGCAAGAACAATGAAGCTTTTGAAGGCTGTGAAGAAGGAGGGACATGGAAAAATAGATGTTCCTATGTATGGAGGCAAACTTGATAGTGAAGAGCTCCTGGATTGGATTGGGGCTATGGAAAACTACTTTGATAGCGAAGATGATGAAGGACTTAAGGTGAAGAGGGCTAAAACAAGACTAAAGGGACATGCTTTGGTATGGTGGAATTTTGTGCAGGAGGAAAGGGAGATACAAGGAAAGAGCAAGATCACTTCATGGGAAAGGATGAAGGCTAAAATGAAAGGTAAATTTCTCCCTTGTGATTACAATATTCAATTGCTTAAAAAGTTGCAAAATCTTAGACAAAAAGATTTGGATGTGCAATCATATACTGAAGAATTTTATAAGTTAAGCATAAGAACTAAGCATGAAGAAGATGAAGATGAAATGGTTGCTAGGTACTTGAATGGCTTAAGGTACAACATCTAGGATGAGATCAGCATTTTGGCACCTAAATCAGTTGAACAATGCTTTCAAATGGAAATGAGGGCAGAAGAAAAGTTAAAGAGGAGACAAGAGAAGGCAGCAAGAGGAAGAGGCGGCACTTCTAAAGGAAGAGGATTCAATCCTAATTCAAAGGCAACCAATGAGAGTCAAGGGGATGACAAGAAAGACCAGGAGCAATATGATTTCAGAGGTGGATGGAGAGGCACAAGAGGCAGATTTGGAGGAGGAAGGAATTCCAACAATGCATTTTCAGGAAGATGTTACACTTGCAACCAGCTTGGACATCCATCCTTCAAGTGTCCTGAAAGGCAAGGTTCAAGCTCTCATGGAGGAGAAAGGAGGAATCAACTAGTGCATGAAGATGAAGAGAGTGTAACATCACCTGTCATTAATCTCACATCAGAAGTTGGAGAGAGTTTGATGATTAGAAAAACATTGCTCAAGGTGACAATTCTTGAAGAACCCCTACAAAGGAAAGCACTCTTCATAATCAATTGCAAAGTACAAGGTAAGGTATGTAAGATGGTAGTGGATTCAGGTTCAACTGAAAACATGGTTTCTTGTGAAATGGTGAATAAACTCAATTTGAAAAGAATCCCTCATGATTTTACCTACAAGGTCTCTTGGTTAAGCAATGGTCAATCATTGATAGTGAATGAGCAAGCTATGGTAGATTTTCAAATAGGTGAGTGTAAGGACAATGTTCTTTGTGATATTTTGCCAATGGACTGCTGTGACATACTCCTTGGAAGGCCATGGCAGTATGATAGGAGTGCCATCTATGATGGGAAAGCAAACAAATACACAATCATGAAAGATAGACAAAAGTTTTTTTTGACTCCTTGGATAGGGGATGAGAAAGGTAAGGCAAAAGTCATCATGTGTGGGATGAAAGAGCCTATAAAGGTTGTGAACGGAAGCAGCATGGTAGATCCTAGTGTTGTTTTGAAGACTAACAATGCAGGAGCAACAGATCTAAAGGAAAATGCAGGGGTAAAGAAGGTATTGGAAAAGAACATGAAGGACAGTGTGATGATAGGCAGAATTGAATGCCCTGTAGTTTAGAGCAGGGGTGAGAAACAAACAAATTTTGCAGGTACAGTGAACAAACACCCTGATTTGACAGTGGTAAGCAAGGTAGAGGAGCAGTGAGTAAAGGACAGGAAAGACAGGGTGGAAAGGAGAGTTACAAGTATGAAGGTGACAAAGAACAAAAGACAAATCAAGGAATTGCTAACACTTGTTTGTATCCAGGTACCGGGTATCATAGACAATCCAATGTTGAGCAGAGAAATGGTGAAAAGTTGACTGCAGGTTTGAGATCGGAAGCAAGGTCAAATGCTTATATGAATACATTACAAAGTGATGGAAGTTCAAGACAGTTTGCAGGTCCTGTGTACATGCATCAGTGGAGTGCATTTGTGAACCAATGGAGTTTGTGTAATGCTTGGAGGCAGTGGTATCCACACCAACTCATGGGGCCTGAGTTTTTCTTAGGGGGGAGTATGGTGCAGGAGCACCTAATCACCTAGTTGAACATGTTTGAAAGTCATGAAAAGTCATTGATGGATGTCTAGGATGGAATAAGAATGTTTTGTGCTTATTTAGGCTTAATAAGGTCTAAAAAGACCAATCACAATGTAATTGGAGGCATCTTGGGTCATTTAGGTTGAAAATGTCAAAAATGCCATCTTGCTCCTAAAGTTGTCTTTGTAGTTTTGTAAGCACATTTCTTGAGTTTGTATATGCAAGATGGGTTTCTTCATGTAACAAGGCTATTTCAAAGCCATCTAAATGATTCTCGGGGTCATAAGGTTTTAGGAGTGAAGATTTGTTTAAAGGTAGTCATTAAGGGTTGTCATAATGCAGTTTAGGAGTCTTAAAGTTTTAAAAAACAGTTGGAGGCGTTGATGGTTAGTTGGTTGTTCTGAAATTGTCTTTAAAAATCCTCTCAAGGGGCCCGAGGATGGTTGGTTGTGTTGGACATTGAAATTTCTATTGAATAAACAACGTTCTTCCTGCTAACTGACTGTTTCCCTGTTGTTTTTCCTGAGTTTTCTGTATTTTGTTTACTCTGTACGATCCGTACAGGCACTTTTATGGTCTGAAAGTTATGGTGAAGTGTGGAAGCATGTATTAATTTCCTTTTGGAACAGGTTTGAGTGCAAACAATTTGGATTTGTGTAAGTTCTCTGCACTACACTGAGACTGCTCTGTTTTATTAATATTTAGTGTTGAGAGTCACTTAAAATGGCACCCTGACCCATTCCACTCACTGTCCTTGTTGTACCTCATGGAATGGGTCCAAAATCATGAAATTTAGTGTCTCCATGGTTGGGAAGGCTGAAGAGTTGTGTTAACTGAGATTGGGTGTTACCCTAGGGTAAAATTTGAATGATTTCCTTATGAAAATAGTGTGTCAATGAAGGATTTCGATAAAACAGTGAATGAGGTGTCTTTGTAATGGATCCTTGAGTCTGTGCAGAGCATATACATGGTGTTTGATGCATTGAATGGGTCTGATAACCCCAGGTGGGTAGTTTTCTAGTAAACCCTAGAGCTTTGTATGTAAAGTGAGGGTTTGTAAGTTCGGTGTCAAAATGGTCTTGAATCTAAGAAATAACTAGTGAATTGGGTGTTTTGTAACAAGTTCAGAGACTGACCAAAGAGTTTTGAAGAATACAAAGTGATTTGAGGGTACTTCATTTGAAAAACAGGCCTAATTCTAGTAGCCTAAAACAGAGATGTTGTATTGAACTCTTTATTTTTGGGAAGAGGTCACTTGAATCTCTTTGGGAAGTTGTTTTGTATCAGGTTGAGAGTCTTTGTAGATGCTTGGTTGGCCATTGTAAGGTCTTGTATAAAAGATAACTCCATTTGTTGGATTTTGAAGGCTAGGAGCCTCTTGAGGAGTGTTAAGGGAAAAGTTGTGAATTGTTTGAACCAAGTCATCTTTGTGTTGGGTTTGTGTTTTCTCTTCCTTGGCTCTGCATCAATTTGTCTCGTGCAATACCCAAGAGAAGAGAAGTAAAGCCTTTCAGGCAGAAATGACATCCTTTGGGGATTGAGTAATTTTGTTGTTTTCCGTGATGTGTTTCCCCTTTCCGTGATGTGTTTGTTATGTTGTGTTTCCCCTTTCCACAATAGTTTTGTCGTGTTTTAGGTGATTAGGCGTCTTGTTTTAGGTGATTTTTAGGGAAAGTTCCAACTATTAGGTGATTCTAGAAAGTCCTGTCCTAGGTGACTTAGGGAATGTCTTGGAATAGGTGATTAGGAAATGTTGTTGACTCCAATACCCAATGGATAAGGCACTGGTCTATGCTTAAAAATCCAGAGATTCTTTGGTTCTCCTATGCTGTAAGTATCTACCATGGTCCCTAGACAGAGCCAAGTGTTGTACCCAAAATTAAAATTTTGCCACACTTAGGCATTTTGAAGAAATGGTTAAAAGTCTTGTTAAAACTGTCAAAAAATGTCAAAATTGGGGTTTGCATGTCTTGCATGAGGGTCAAAAACTCAAAATTTTAAAAATCTGACGATCTGTTTTTCTGTTCAGAGTGACCAAGTCTACTAAACCCAAATCTTAGTTTTTCGGCCCTAAATTTTAGGAAAATTTCTAAAAATAGAACTTTTTTCTCGGTTTTTTTTGAAATGGATATCGGCAAAATTTTTTGAAAATAAAATATTTCTAAAAATAGAAAATTTGGCTGTTAGGGTTCAAACTGATTTTGATTGGTCAAAAATACTACCTCATCAGGATGGTGTAGTCAAAATCATCAAAAGATTAGTTTTTCCCTAGTGGGTCTATTTCGCTTTTTTAGGAGCTCCAAGGTCATTAATGGAGGTTAGTAAACTGCTAGGTATCGGATTCAGAGTCTCAGGCATTGCTCAGATGAAGAAGAAACTGCAACAGATGATCGAGGGACGAAGAATGGAGAATGGAAGTTGAAGAATCATGAAAATTGAAAATTTTTGGCCAACTCTAGAAAGTTTAGGTGCCCCTACCCAGTCTAGTTGCCTAGGGTTTTGTGCCTTAGAAATTTTTTCATCTCTAGTAGTCAAGGAAATAACAAACTGAAGAATGAAGGAAAAGTTGAAAATTGTAGATAAAAAACTCTCTGGAGGAGATGGGCACCCCAGGTAGCTAGGGGTGCGCAACTTTTCAAGGCACCAAATGTTAGAATTAGGGTTTGTGCTCCTAGACAATGTTGCTCAAAATTCAGTAGGATCTGTGGTGAATCCATTAACGCAGTCATCAAATAAACCAGTTAGCCGAAATTCGAGATCAAACGAAAGAGTCTTGACAAAGTGAATGCAAATCATGAGAAACAAAGAAAATATTCTAAGTTTGGCAATGATGGGCACCCCAACTAGCTAGGGGCGCCCAAGGATTTGAAGGTCTAAAAGATCAAATTTGCAATTGCTGCCTCCAACATTTTATCTTCAGAGTTGAAGTAGCTCTTCAACGGAATCGTCGGCAAGTCCATCAGATTTTTCAAGCATCAAATATCACAGACTAATCAGAGGGGTTAAATTGGGAAAACTTGAAAAAGTCAAAGCAAAGTTGAAAACACAGAAAAAAAAATCTAACTCTGGCAAGCATGGGCGCCCCAGCTAATTAGGGGCGCCCAAGCTTTTGAGGCCCCAAATCAACTTTTCCAGGTAATGTTGCATCCAGATCACCCTCCTCAAAATTCAACAAGCTATTCAACAAATTTGATAGCTAGTTTGTTAGGGTAGTCTAGCTCCCGGAAATTAGAGTTCATCCGAAGATCAAAAGAAAACATAGAAATTGAAAAATGTCAAAAAATGGCTCCCGGAAATGGTAAGCCTGGGCGCCCCAGGTAGCCAGGGGCGCCCATGATTTTGAGGGATCAAATGAAGTTTTATCAGAAGTTGCCTCCAGACAAATCTCATCAGTTTCAATCAAGCTCCGCAATGGATCATTCTACTAGATCACAACATCAACCTAACCTTTGGAAATTAGGATTAAATTGAGGTCAAAATCAAGCAAAAAAGTTGAAAATTTCAAGAAAATGGCTTAAGTCTATCAAGAAAGGCGCCCAAGTTCTCATGCCTTAGAGAATTTTCCAAATTTCGTCATTCAACATTCAAAAAAGTGTCTACATTCGATGAATTTGGCTTAGGATTGGCTTCAAAGATTTAAAGCTGGAGAATAAAGTGTTTTTATCCTAAAACCCTATTTAAGAAGGCTTTGGATTTCATTATTCACTTTTTGCAAGTTGGAGGCCAGAGGAGGAAACATAAAATTCTATTCATCTCAAGATTCGAAGGCTAAAACGAGTTGCTTTTTCAAAGTTCTTCATATTTTCCAGATCAGCTCACACAAAGGCTCGCTTTTTCATGCTTTATTTTTCTAGGGCATCAATTTTCAGAGGAGGTTCATCTTTTTTAGTTTTCAACAATATGGGTTAGCTCAGTTCTTGATTCTCAACAACTTTGGAAAAATTTTCAACTTTCAAGAACCTACTTTTTCCATGCATGTCCAAGAAATCTTCAGTATTTTCAAAATCTGATCAATTGGGTTCATCCAAAATGTGATTCTGCACAAAACCCAGTTCTCAGGTTTTTTTAGAAAAAAGTTCAAAAAAATAGGGTTTGCTGCTTTTTCAATCAACTTCAATATTTTCCAAAACGGACGATCTGGGTCTTCTTGCAACGAGATTCTCTACCAAACCCATATCTTAGTTTATTTTTGAAAAATCTGCTCGTTTGAAGAAGAAAAACTAGCCAGCTATTTTTAGCTTTTGTGCTGAACTTGTTCAAACATAGTCAAGTTTATAGTCAATTTTCGAGTTTTTTAGCATGGAGTATTCTCCCATGAAATTTAGAGCCAAGCAACAGATGGGTGGGTTGTTTGCAGCCTCAAGCCGGACGACGTTAAAAAAGTGCTTTCCAATACCACCATGACCAGAAAACTTCATCATCTCAGTTCAAGAACACAAAAAGGTATGGTATAAGCAAAAGGACAAGTAGCGCAAAAGAGTTGTACAATACTCTTCCATTGAAAAATCAAAAGTGTCAAAAGCATAAAAGCTGCAAAAGATATGTTGAAGCAAGAGGATATATTTGTAAAAGGTCATCACTCCAGTTGCAGAGCCACCAAAATTAGCAAGATTCAATAAAGCAGTTGAAGATGTGAAAGATTCTCTAAGTTCAATTGTAGAAGGTGAAGAGATCCTGGAAAAGCCGAATTTTGTTATAGATAGCATTAATGCTCATGATAGAGATGCAGTTTCCAACTTTTTAATGGATGTGGTTTAAAGCAGCAACTTTCTCCAAGCTTTCTTTCCATTCTTATCTCATGCTTTCTTTCTATTCTTGATTCAGGCTTATCCCTTCTGTGAGAGAGAAAAGAAAACAAGATGTAATAGTTGGCGTTTCCCTGTTTTTATGCTTTCATAGGTTGTCAAATGCTTATCTTGTTTTAGTTTTAGAAATAAAGCTTGCATGTTGGCAAGTCTTAGTTGTAAAAGTAAGGAGATTTTAGGGTTCCCTACTCCTCTGCTTGTGTATAAATAAGGGAAGCCTTGCCCAATTTTCTTTAATGATTATTGTAATAGCAAATTGCTGAGCCTATTTTTCCTGCAAGTTGTTCAGTTTCATGTTCACTTAGTGTAAGAGCAAGCTTGTATGCCTCTTTAGCTGCAAGTTATTGTTCAGTGCATGTGTCTTGTGTCAATGTATTCTGGTTTGATGGCTAAACTGTAAGCCTATTTTTCTACAATCCTACTGTCCCAGAAGTGTAATCTTTTGTTCGTGAGATTTGAGAAATAAAGTCTTGTGCCTACTTTGCCCTGATATGTCTCAGATTTCCGTTTCATGTGTTATGCTTATATGATCTCTATTTTAGGTTGCATTGAAAGTAAGTAGATGTGCGTTGAGAGAAAGTTTAAGTATTTATGTCAAAGAATCCTTGTTCATTTCTAATTCTCTTGCTTTGCATTTACTTGAGAAGTTAGAAACGTCATTAGAGTAGGCTTAGTCGTAGTTGAACTTCCAAAAGAGAAAATCTCAGCTACGTCACTTGAGTTTTATAACCTTGTGCTCTTAGTTGAACAAAAAGATAAGCAAATTAGTTTTAGTTTACTTTCTTTTAAGCAACATCAGCAAAGAGGGAGCTTCCCCTCCTAATTCGAAGAGTAGTTTATCTGTGCATAGTTGTCCGTTTCTAATTTGCATTCCAGAGGTGCGAATTGAAACACCATCACCTTCTAATTTCCATTGATACTTCATTAGGAGTGTGTCTAACTCCTCTGCAAGAATTGCTCAAAAATCTGATTTTTCACTCTTTTGTTAAAACATGGGCCTAATAGGTTTTTGAATGGGACCCATTTGACTAATCATTGGTCAGTTATTTCAAGTTAAGCTTCGCTCTCTGTGTGATGTTGTAATTTGGATTTTACATGCTACTTTGGAACAACAATATTCGTGCTACTAGCTCAATCATTCTATCTTGGTCTCTTTGAATCTTAGGGTATCCTTAAAAGATCTGCCGTTTCTTATTTTGTCAAAGTTTTTTCTTTTCTTTGCATGATCCATAGGCTAGCAAGAAATTAGCTTTGATACTGCTATAATGACCTCAGTGAATTTTTATATAAATTATTCACCACTCTTTGATCACCAAAATCATGTGAGGGCAAGGTGAGTGCATATGTTGGATAAATACTATAAATAATGATTCCAAGAAGATAGAATCATAGAACAATAGATTGCATAAACAATGTAACTCATTCACAAACACAATAGAGCTATTATTCAAATATGTTGCAGTTGGATTACATCTATTAAATATAAATAATATCCAAATATGTTGGTAGAAGATTAATCAAATCTAATGCTGCTATATGTAGTTGCTTGACTCCACAAATCACTTGCTGATAAAGAAAACAAAATGATTTCAACACATAGGCAATCCTTGAATGAGACTGCCCATTGAAAATCAAAGGGGTTTTGCTTTGGTTTCATCCTTTGATCTCCAAATCCAAGGGTTTCCATCCTTGAACCAATAGATGAGCACAAAGCTCAGCTAATACAAAAAATATGAGAGAAAAACAAAAGATATATGAATAGGCATTCCAACATTCAATTTATAGCCAACTTAGGCCCTCAAATTCATGCAAGATTCCAACACCCAAAAAAGCTGAGTTAACTAGCAGGAAAATAAAAATGCTTTCTTCATACATGAATGTTTTTTTCATGCATGCATGCATTGCTTTTTAATTCATGCATGCATTTCTTTTTTAGTTCATGCATGCATTTCTTTTTTAATTCATGCATGCTTTGTTATTTACTCATGGAAATGGGTTCACGGGTTCTCATATGATGAATTAGTAAAAAAAAGGAACATGACAGTGTAGTGTGTTTCTTCGGATGGTTGTTTATATTCACATTTGTCAAATTAATTGTCCAAGTTGTCCCATGAAGACTAGTTCATTGGTGTGGTCTTCAATGACATGATTTCCCATCTTGCTTTTGGCATAGAAAACGTGATGTCCCCATTTTCGATGTCCTCCTTTGGGCTAGTTTGGTTTTGACTCACTATTTTTAGTAAGTACTATATTTAGCAACTGGTCTTGACGACTGTGCAGTGTAGGGTTTCTTGTTTGGGCAGTGTGTGGAAGTTGTCTGATGAGCTTTAATGTTTTGTGCTAGTTTGATATTTGGTGAGTACTTACTATTTTTAGAAGTTGCTATTTATAGTAAGTCTATTTCGGGAAAATTGGTCTCAGGTCCATAGTGTTCTCAACATTGTTATTTCTATGGTGGCATTGGAAAGCCTAAGGTTGGATTATTTAATATTTGCTTTTTATCAGTCACTTAGTTATTTTTATAAAATAACATTATAACTTAAGTGAGGGGGTAGGTGGTCATTGAAAAGTACCTTGGTGCCTAATGAGATAACTTAACGTTGTTTTAGAAGGCTGAATAAGGCAACATAGTTTCCTTATGAGCAAACCCCTTGGCCTAGTTGTACAACGTTGTTTTAAAAGAGGGGCCATGTATTTCAAGTGGATGCTAAGAGGTTTATTTATCATTTTTAAAGGCTAATGTTATGCCTCATAAGGTGGGACGCCTAGTTTGGGCTTAATGTTGGATGCCCCTCTTGGGGTAATTTCATGTCATTTCATAAAGTGAAATGAGAGGGAAATATATTCAAACTCAAATGCAAGTTGCCCTAATTCTTCCCTCACTTTATAAATATAAGTTTTGGCTCTCATTTGGTTATGTTCTTTTTGGCAACTTAACAGAATGTTGTTGGAATGACTCCAGAGTACTCGGGCTGCACGTTGAGGATGAAAACCCTCATCGTATTGAGCTGATTTCGGTGGTGAGAGATCCACCCTAGTAAGATTTTGAGTGGTTCCATCTAGGGATCACACAATGCTTCAACAGAGTTCAGATTTTCAGGGTTTTGAAGGGTGAAAGTCGAAGATTTATATGGTATTTGGATTTGGGTTTGCTAGTGTTAGTGTGTTTTGGAGATTGCTTCATTTTGGAGGTGATTAGCAGATGTTTTTTTGGTGTGTTTTGAGGTCTGATATACTTTATCAGAAATCTGGAAACTCAGTTTTGTCAATGGCTGAAAGTCGAATTTGATTGTAGCACTTTGGGTGGCTGGCTTTTTCATTTTGGGTATTTGAGTGTTGGTTTTCATCAGTCTAGGCGCCAACTTTCTAGCCATTGTTCAGGAGCTATTGTGAAGACCTGATTTTCAAAGGCAAAATTGCCCTCTTCAGGGCCGTACCATTCTGTACCATCAAGTATGAGGGTTGCTGATGTAAAGTCCTCATAATCAAACCATTTTCAACGTTGGTGTTGCTGCTCCTAGGCATGGAAAAACAAGGGTTATGGTTCAATCTCTCTGAGAGGTTTTTGGAGCTCTTATGTACTGATCCGCTGCTGTTATAAAGCAAATACCAGGTCTGAAAACTCTTTATTACAGGTCTGAAAATATAATGTAATAATCTGATTTAAATCTGAAGCTGTTGCTCTTACATATGTGATTATCTTTATGAATGATTTTGCCTTTCACTAGCTTTATACTCTTGCAATATTCTATATGTAATCATGCATCATGAAAACACATTGTAAAACATACACAAGTACATCAGCAAACAAGCCAAACAGCAGATTGTATCTTTCAAAAAAAAAACCAGGGGTGGTCATTACAGGAAACCACAGCTGAACATTGGACTGAGCAAAGAAGGTCAAAACAAGTGCAGAAAACAGACAAGATTCAAAACTCCACTTTTTGCTCTGGAACATGGATACAGATAACAGATAATATGCTGAAACAGATTGTTTTTGCTTCTTTTCTTTTCAGCTTGGGCACAAAAACATTAGAATAAATAGAGTAATGGTAACACAACAGAGGTTAACCAGAGAACGTGGGTAGCTATTGGATGAACAATGTGAGATGGAAAAGCATGCTCTGATATGACTTGGACATGCTGCTGTGTTCAAAGAAACATCTAAAAAATGCTAAATAAATTTGTCACCGATTGCCAAAAAAAAAAGCTTTTAGAAGCTGAAATTAGTGGAAGCACTGGTTGACATAAAGGACTATTGTGGAATGCACACAGAAATTCAAGAGACCGAGGAAGACATTTCCAATTGATGTGTGTTAAGCTAGCTACAATATTCCTTGATTGATAATAAGATTCACAGAAACAAGAGGACTGAAAACTCTACTTTTTGCTCTGGAACATAGATACAGATAACAGATAATATGCTGAAACAGATTGGTTTTGCTTCTTTTCTTTTCAGCTTGGGCACAAAAAAGGATGAAGACATTCGAATAGATAGAGTAATGCTAACACAACAGAAGTTAAACAGAGAATGTGGGTAGCTATTAGATGAACAATGTGGGATGGAAAAGCATGCTCTGATATCACTTGGGACTTGCTGCTATGTTCAAAGAAACATGTAAAAAATGCTAAATAAATTTGTAAGAAATTGCAAAAAAATTAACTTTTAAAAGCTGAAGTTAGTGGAAGTACTGGTTGACATAAAGTACTATTATGGAATGCACATAGAAATTCAAGAGACCGAGGAAGACATTTCCAATGGATGTGTGTTAAGCTAGCTACAATATTCCTTGATTGATAATAAGAATCATGGAAACAAGAGGACTGAAACCATTTTAATAGAAACAGAAGGGAATGAAGGCTCTGTTAAATTAGTGTTCTATTTAATGCTTTATTAGAAATGAACGGGTTTTTCTAGTAATGAAACATATTTCATGCAAGAGCAAAAAGGAAACTACTTAATTATGAAGTAGTAAACTTATACAAAATGTCTTATTTACATAATATTTTTATCACATCAAAAAATGCGATGTATAGAGATACATAACATATGCACATAAATATAGAATATTTCAGTCAACGTCGATCACATAAGGCTTGTGAATAGATCCTATGCATATTGATATGTTTTGGAAATTATAACAGTTTTAATACATGCAATATAGGTTATGATCTTCTTTTCTGGCTACATTTGTAGCATGAATCAGTTTCAAATAATCACTCAAGTACTTAATGTTTCCTTTCTGTATATAATATCTTTATGCAACAAGGTTGGTTGTGCAGGTAAAATCAGGCACATCAGAATGGGAAAGAATTGCAGCTGAGGCTGCAAGAACTATTCCAGGTAGAGAAAACGGTGGGAATTGTGACATTAAAAATCTCAGCAGGGGATCAAAGATATACTTTCCTGTATTTGTAGATGGTGCAAATCTCAGTATGGGTGACATGCATTTCTCTCAGGGTGATGGCGAAGTCTCTTTTTGTGGGGCTATTGAGATGAGTGGATTTCTTGAGCTTAAGTACTCTATCTTCTCTCTCCTTTTAAAATATTTTTGTGAGCTATCTTTGACAATCTGCCCATCAAGGAATTGAGCGAAAAGGACTCTCTTAATTCAATTTGCCAATCAATCTCTGCAATCTTATGGTCAATTTGTAATAAAATTTTGTTGGAGCCTTCTCCAAAAGAATAGTTAAGTGTCTGCAACATCCCTGGATGGCTGATTTCATTTTCACTGGTATGATAGTTTTTACTTTTATTTTGTTGAGGGTATTACACGCATAACTGGGCCTAGACTGGTTTTGGAGATGTTATTACAAGTGTATATGTCCTCTAAGTCATGGATCACTGGAACTAATGGTGGTAATTGGAGAGTCCAGGAAAAATGAACAAATGCTATAATATATGAATGCAACAACTTTGGAGCCAATCCCTAAGATTGCCCATGATGAACAAATAAGCCACTATTGGCCATTGGAGCTATGCAAAATGCTCTACATGGTCGTCTCCAAATTGATAAGACTCAAGGATCAAGTCCCAGCTGGGAAAGCTAATCTCTGCCAGTCAATCAGCTTTCAGATCACTGATAGCATTATTGTAGTCTAGGAAGTACTACATTCTCTAAAGGATAGAAAGCCAGCACTGACATGGTGTCATGGTAAAGCTAAGCATTCCAAATCTTTTGATAAGTTTAATTGGGGCCTAAGTAAAGTTTTGTAGGCCTTTCGATTAGTTATCCAATGAATACAAAGCTGTATCACTTCTACCTTTGACATCTCCATCAATGGTACTACAAAATACACCATGTACTGCTTCTAGAGGCCTCTGACAGGGAGACTGACTAAAATCCCATACCTCTTTATTTTATTGACAGAAACACTAAACTGTATTGGAGTAGCTAAAATTTAGGGCCCAGTCTTTGGATTTCCCACCATTGAAGGAGACAAATTTTGTAATTTTCACTTTGCAGATAATACACCTTTTTCTTTTGCTAGTTTCCTTCTCCAAGAATTCAACAAATTGCATAGTATTTTTTATATTTACCAAATGGCTTCTGGACAGCAACTGAATGGAGAAAAAGCCTGTCTTTTTCCTAAGTATCCTTGTTAGATGAAAATGAGCTATTCTTAATAGTCTGGTATATCAGAAAGAACTCTACCTATAAAGGTTTTTGGGATTTCACTTAGCATCAGGAACAATGCACAATTATGGGATTGCACTATGGGAGAACTCAACACCAAATTGTTCCACTGGACAAATAGGTGGCTCTTTTTTGCAAGAAGGGATTAGCTAATGCAGTGGGTACTCTAAGCAGTGCCTATTTATGTACTTACTCTTCCCCTTTTACTGAAATAGTTAGTTCTCAAGATATAAACTTTACATTGGAATTTTTTGCAAGAAGGGATTAGCTAATGCAGTGGGTACTCTAAGCAGTTGCAAGAAGGGATTAGCTAATGCAGTGGGTACTCTAAGCAGTGCCTATTTATGTACTTACTCTTCCCCTTTTACTGAAATAGTTAGTTCTCAAGATATAAACTTTACATTGGAATTTTATATGTCAAGGAACAAAGAATAAATTTAGATACCCATTAGTTGAATAGAGACCAAATTTGTAAGTTCAAGCATGAAGGGGGACTGAATATCAGAAATATAGTCATCTTCAATCAAGCTTTGGCAATTACTATAATAGGATGGTTGTGAAGAACCCTGGTTGGCTCAACTTTAACACTAATGCTCAACTGATTGTTTTTTTTTGTGTTTTGTAGGTATATGATTTTTTTGAAGTTTTTGCATAAAAGAACATAATGCGATTTTGAAAGAAAATGCTACTAAAATCCTTAATAAATACAATAAGGTAAAAACTGATGCTAATAGATTCTTGAATCGATAGCAAATAGTTGTATTATCTTTTCTCAGCTATTACAATATGAAAACCCTAACATGCAGACCAAAAAGCAAAGCTGATTGCATTATTCAAAAACCTGACTTGCTGATTGCAGCCGCCCAGAATGATGAAGAATTGATACTGCCAGCATTAGATAACATTTCTCCAGCCTCATGATTGATGCAGACCAATCCAAAGATCATTGCGTCCTGTCATGTCCCCTTCCAGTTGACATCTCTTTGCAGTGTGGAGTTAGCCTATTATGCGACCTCCGTAGGCTAACAAGGAGTTTATGGGGTCTTGTGAGGCATGGCTCAACCTCAGCTTTCAGATCAATCTAGTTTGGCTTTCGTTTGGGGTCAATCGGACAACTTTTGCTCAACTTACTATTTTTAGTAAGTGGTAGGAGCACCCCTGTTATTTTTAGCATTTCAGTCTAGTCACATGGAGAATCAATCATTCGGCGCCCAACTTCAAATGGTTCGTCAATTGGACTGGTAGTGGAAGAGATATTAATATTTATTTGTTAAAATAAATATTATTAAGTTCGAAGCTTATAAAATTAAGTTATAATATATATTTTTTATATTATAACTAAAGTGATACTGATGAAGGGGGCGTACTTCATTAAAAGGGGGCCACTTTTGAAATTCATTATATTTTATTAAGTGGGGCGCCCAACTTGTGATTATTAAAATGAAATATTAAAGTCGATTTTAATATCATTGAAAAGAGAGAAATTCGACCTAATTGAAAAATATAAGGGTTTTCACAGGAAAAGCATAAGGATTATTGATGAGAAGAATTTTTGAGTTTCTTTCTAGCAGAGCACGGAAGCCAAGGGTTTCAGTCTCAGAGCATTGGAGAACGAGCCATCTCTAGTGAAAGCAATTTAGAGGTTGTGAACTACCATTCGATTTATTGCCAGCAGTCAGATAGCTTCATCCAGAGGTTATCATAGAGCTTTACATTTCAAGAAATCTACAAGAGTTTTGTTGAGAGATTGTTCAGAATGCATTTCCTACTTATGGCGTCCATTTTCAAGTGTTAGATACTCACCCTCAAGGCCGTACGATTTTATAAGCTGTTGGTTGTTGGCCATACAATCTCCAGAGAGCTGCTTGAAAGGGCGTGTTTGCATCTTGAGCCAAGCGCTTCACTTCATGGTAGAATTTGTGCACAAACAGGGGCGGCTGGGTATTCTTTGTTGATTTCCATCATTTCACAAAGGGAGAAGCCATTAGTGAGCAGGCCGTACCACTTCTTGTGGTCTCCAGGCGTCTTCAGCAATTCCAGGTTTTTACAGAAAAAAAGAATAAATATTTAGATAGTTGAATATTGCATGCAATGTTTTCTACTTGTATTGCCATTTATTTGCAATGTAATAAAGAGTCATATTCGCCTGGCATCTGAAGCTTATTTCAATTTCTCGTATTTATTTTCTGTACTGGCATTATTTTCTTTCACTGCAAAAATCAGAAAAATCAGAAAATTACAAAATAAACAAAAAAGTCACAGCAAAACCATTTCAAAACCAAACGGAGGTATAAGGAGAGCTAAGGGGTTCTCACAGTGGTATCAGAGCTAAATCCTGCCATCCTGAGGGTTTAGCACTCTTATGCAGCCACAAGAGGTTGGGTCTCACAGATATTACACTCGCAGGAGAGCCTTGATTGACAGGCAATAGGGATTGAACAGGCAGCCGGGTACCATGGCTGAAGGGACATAAATTCCTCGAAACCCTAGGGATCAGGACGATGCGGAGGTTCTACTCACTCTCAGAGATTTACGAGCAGGTCAACAGCAGGCCACTGATGTACTACAGCAGTTGACAGTGGCGATCCAGAGGTTAGGTACGCCGAGGAGACCGTCACCACATTGTGACGAGAACAGGAGTGATACAGGTTCACGGAGAGCACCTAGGACTGTTTCACGTACAGTAGACAGGCCAACTCGGTCTACTTTTGTGAGACAGGAGCCTGATGAGGCTATTGCAGGTGAGGAGCCTGAGGAGATGTTCGCTGATACTCTTATGGCAGCGAACGATGAGTGGGAGTTGCTGACACCAGATGTCAGAGAGAGGATTTCCTTTGACAGATTTCTCACATAGAGGAGAGAACACCACAGGAATCGACATGATTGGAGGCCTCAGAATAATAATAATGATCTGAAGCATGCCACAAACAAACTCACTCTAGCTATGTTTGACGGTAGTGGCAAGGTCACAGCATAGGCCTGGATCAGTAAGCTGGACACCTTTCTCACATTGCGTCCTATGGCTGAGGGGGATGCTATCAGGTATGCTACATTGCATCTGGAGGGAGCAGCTTATGATTGGTGGCATCACGAGATGGTGACACTTCAGCATGATCGTATCACCACATACCAGGAGTTCGTAGACAGGTTGGTGGAACGATTTGACAAAAAGGACCCGAAATCCTATTTCAGAGAGTTGGTTCAGTTGCGACAGAGTGGTAGTCTGGAGTCCTACATAGGAGACTTCCAACGATTGTCAGTGATGGTTCCTGTTGTGACCTTTTCACACATCGCCCCATTCAAGATGGGGACCCCTAATTTTTGCTCCATTCTGGTCTTTTGGCTTTGGTTTTTCTCTCTCTCTGTCTCTTTTCTGAGGTCTGCTTTTCGGGGACGCTCCCGTCTTTGAGCTTAAACGAGTGAAATTTGGCCAAGTCTGAAAATTAGGGTTTTGAGCTTCCTTTCCAATTTGAGGTCAAATGAAGTGAGTAAATTGAAATCTGAGGCTAACATTGGTGTCAGTGTGTTTCCAGCAGGCTTCCACTGAAACTTTATCAGATTCTGACAACTTACTATTTTTAGTAAGCGTGCAATTCAGGGCATTCCATCAACACCTTCGGAGTTTTAACAGTCACACTGCATTCAGAGCACATCAGATTGCTTGTGCGCAAAATTTGAGCGAAAACAGACAACTTACTATTTTTAGCAGTCCAGCTTCCAGAGCAAATTTCAGGGGTCGATGCAGAGTTTTTCTCTGCATGTCGGCATATTCCTTCTGGGTTTTTCAAGACCTTCGCAACATATAACATGCAAAGCGAGATGACGACTTTCAGAGTTCAGCCTTTCGAGGCTATTTTTAGGGTTTGCATGTCAGAGTTTCTTTTGCATGTCGGATGATACCTGGTGGGTTTTTCGAGACCTACGCAGTGGTATGACATGCAAATGGAGATAATCACTCGATAGGAACTTGCTATTTTTAGCGGTCGTCCGATGCTTCCCGGCAATTTAGAATCAGCGCAATGCAATGCAGAAACGAAAACAAGCAGAAATCATTTGATACACATGCAATGCAAATTAGGGTTTCCAACTTCGAACCTGAAAAGAGATGCAAAAAGTTAGAATTTTTGAAAACCGGTGTAAACCACTGCGATCAGCATCCTTCAGGCTTTCTGCTGGTAAAATTTGAAGTCAAACGGAGCACTTACTATTTATAGTAAGTCATTTTGGAAATAGGCTAAAAATAGCAAGTTAGGTGCATGCGTTGATGTCAGCAGGCAGGTCATGTGGTGAGGAGCGCCTCATTTAAATTTCAAGTTAATCGGAGCAGTGGAGCTATTAGAAGCAAGCAATTGCTATTTATAGCAAATCACCTTCAGAAATGGGCTAAAAATAGTAGACCAACTAAAAATAGCAATGCCAACAGGGTAACAAGGTCGTGAGGATGCAGCATTTGAAATTTCAAATCGTTCTGAGCTTTAGAGATGCAAAAATCAGAAGGCTTACTATAAATAGCAGGGCATGGATAAACTGGCGAAAACGAGGAAAATTGATTAAGTCTGGAACTTCATCCTGTAGCTATGGCAAAATGCGCCCAAAAGGAAGAAAGGTCAAAGAAAGTCAAAGTTTCCCATCCTACAGCACCCAAGAAATGCGCCCAAGGTGGTAGAGGCATCAAGAAATTTGCTAAGTGTTGAGTCTCGTCCTCCTCCACCTTCAAAATGCGCCCAAGGAGAAATAAGATGGTGAAAAATATTCTAAGGCATTGTTAAATCTTCCTGCCACCTCCAAATGCGCCCACATGCAAGCTAGTGGCATTCAAAATTTTCTAAGTATGAAATTCATCCTCCTAGAGGCATCAAATGCGCCCATATTAAGAGGAGGTCAAAGGAGTCAAAGATGTTAATCCTCCACACATGCTAAAATGCGCCCAAAAGAAGGCATGCTAGGACAAAAGAGGGAAGTTGAAAGGTCACAAGGTGGCATTGGAAAAGAAGTTCGTCCTCCTCTACATAAGAAATGCGCCCAAGTTCAAAAAGGTCAAACAAGTCAACAATTTACATCCTCCTCCTAGGCTCAAATGCGCCCAAGTTGAAGTTGTAAAAGTAAGTGTAAGGTGGTGAATAAGGTAAGAGGTAGGTGAATACTCCTAGGCGTGGTCAAAGCAAGATAAATGCTAGGCGTATTTTCCTCCAAGTGCTACATGCGCCCAAGGTGGTAGGTGTTAGAAAATTTTTCCAAGGCGTGTGAGGTGGTGAAAACAAATGCTAGGCGTGATTTTTAATTTTCTCCAAGTGTGCTATGCGCCTAGGGTGGTAAAATGAAATATAAGATGGGGTGATGAAGATTTTTCCTAAGACGTTGAAGCTTCAAGTGAAGATATTTTCCAAATGTGAAATAAAATATGAGGTGAAACAAATTGCTAGGCGTTGGGATTACAAAATAATGAATTTTTCCTAAGGCAGTGAAGATGTTGGAAGTTAAAATGGTGTGCTTGCAGGAGGATCTTCTAAGTGGAATAATTTTTTTTTCTCACAGGCGAAGTGATCAAAACTAAAAAAAATTTCCAAGGTGAAATTTTTCTAAGGCAAAATTTTCAAAGTGATCTAAAACTTTTCTAAGGCAAATTATTTTCTTCCTTAGAAAATACGCCTAGACCCAAGGTGGTGAAATTTTCTTGAAGCACAGATGAGTTGCCAGTGATGAAGTCAGGGTGCTAGCATTGCAGGATGGATTGATAAAAAATTTCTCAAGTCATAACGACTCAAGATGTTCACAGATGTGAAGAACGGATTTAAATTTCACAGGGAAATAATTTTCTAAGGTTCAAAATTCAAGAAAATTAAATGAACCCATTCGTGGTACACCCATGAGTTCGACGCGTTCTGAAGAAAATTTTCTTCTGGGTATTGAAGATTTCTGATGAAGAATGGATTTTAATGTCTTCCACAGTCCGCCGAGGCCTTCGGGATGGAGATTTTTGATGGGCCCAGGATTGATGCGTTTTCCTAAGGGAAATTTTAAAAATTTTCTAAGGCAAAGTGAAGAAAATGTGTTTTCAAGGTAGAATCCTCCAGACGATGAATTTGAAAGGAACTGCCTAGGTAAATTTGCTTAAATCCTTCGTGAAGATAGTCTTCTTGAGCCAGAGATGAATAAAATCAAAGTTGTTAGAGCTCCAGCAAGTGAAGTGAATTCCTTGAAGAAGATGCAGTTGAAGTTATCACCTTGAAAAGATGATCTTAAAGTACTTCTCCTAATACGCCCTTGAGGAAGTTGAAATTTGGCTAAGGCGAATTTGAATGCAAAGTTGGCTAATGAAGGCGATGAATGCTGGGAAGTTAGAGCGTGAAAATCAGGTAAGTATGTTAAGATTATATTATGAAGTGTTCTAATACTCTTCTCCTTGCTTGTTTTGCAGGAGGAATGTCGAGACCAAGTGGTGATGACTTAAGTGATTCAAGATGATAAACCTCGAAGGAAGAAAAGTTACAAGAAATTGGCTAAGTGTTGAGACTTAGTATAACTCAAGTGACAAAGAAGAAGTTGAAGAACAACGTCAAGAAGATCGAGAACAGTGTGAACGCGTTTCAAAGATGGAATCTTCTAGAAGGATGATGGACATTATGGCTCATTTATTGCCCCACTCTCCTTTGTGGCGGTTTTTAGGGAAAATCTTGTTTAGGGCTGAGGTGGCACGATCTGGGTCATCCAGTCAATTGTAATCTGAGCTGTCCGTTGGACTTGGCTAACTATAAAAGGGGGAGTCCCCCTCATTTGTATCTCATTAGAGTAGAAGTCGGAGTAGAGAGACAACTAGGTGATAGCTTAGGAGTAACTTAGTATAGATTGATAGTGTAGTTTGAAGAAGAGGGAAAGTTTTCCCTTTGAAAACTTTGTAAGAAATTGTTGTGAACACTCTCAATAATAGAGTTTTTCATTGATGGTGAATTTCGTCTTTGTTGTGAGTAGCTAGCAAGGTGAAATATGCTAACCAATTTTTTTGATGAATTAACACACATAACCAATACTTAATCAATTCGGTTAGCGTTAGCTCCAAATAGAAAACTGAACTTGAAATGAACTCACACCAAAAATGCACACTCAACCCCAATGAGGGATAGGTGTTGTCATATGGCGGAGGAGCTAAATGAAAATGCTTGAAAGAAAACTACTCAACGTCAAGAATGTGCACTCAAGATCCCACTGAGGGCGAGGTGCTAACATATGACGGAGTGTTGAATTGAAAACTAGAAACTGATAGGCGGATAACCAGCCATGAAGAGCATTTCCACACTACCACCAAACAGTGGGGGGAAAAGATTACAATTAAAACAATTCATCCGCTGCGGCGGGCATCCACAGAGCTGTGGGGATTCTCCACTATGAAAGTGGGTACAAGAGTGTTACAAATCAGATTATCCACACTGGCGGTAAACCATCCAGGGGTAATTTAATGACAAAACAATAAGTAATTGCAGAACTGGAAATGGTTGGATTAGTAATGCTTAATCTCAACTTTTACAAATTAAACTCTGCAGATTACAAAATTACAATGATAGAGAATGAACCTTTGAACAAGAAGTATGAACTTTCACAAACATATAACACTCCAAAACTGAAGTATAAGACCAAAAACTGAGAACTATAACAGTCTGATATAAAAATCAGAATTCTGGAAATTCTGATCAGCAACTGTGAAATTCAAAGAAATATTCACAACTCACTTAAAATACCTCCGTTTTGTGTGAAACGAAAACCAATGAGCTGCTGGAAGATAGGCGCCCAACATCAGATGAAGAAACAGCAACAAAAACTCATAATTTAATTCTTACACGAATCCCAATGCAGCAAGAATGGTACGGCCTTCATGAGGGCGATTTTGACAAGTAAAAATCAACAACTCAAAATTAAAATCTGAAACTCTCCAAAGATGGTCGCCTTGGGTGTAGGAATGGATTGGAAAAGTACCCACAAGCAAATTAAATTCACACAAAAAGCTGTATGCAAAAACCACTTTCAGCTATGGCTGCATCAGCAACTTCAAAACTGGAAATATCATTAAAAACTTCAACTGTTGAGCTCAATCTGCTAGTCTGGATGAGAAGCAGCAATGAAAACCAACTAGGTGTTGTGTTTCAAACACGAAATTGGATTGAAACTAGGAGGTAAGCATCCCTCGAAGTAAAAACCAAGTTGTCATTTCGACAGCATAACATTAACATAAATTCATGGATAATCAGCTCTTCAAACAGCAGCAATATATAGGCTTTAGTTGGCAAATGAAGCAACAAGCACTCTTCAAATTCCAAGAAGTTGAATCACTTCAACTTCGAAAAGGGACGCCACCTTTTTGCCTTTTACTTTTTTTGAAATAATAAAATATCATTCAACTTCCCCTTTAGGCATCCATTTCATTTTGCAACAATAGAGCATTTATTAAATAATTAAATGCTCACTTGACCCCTTTATGTCCCCTTCTTTAAAACAACTTGAAGTCATCAAGCCTAGGCGTGGGGTACAACTTCAAGACATGAAAATTGACTAAGTTTGAAACTCAGTCCAAGGAGAAAACCAAACCCAAAGCCAAACTGAGACTGATGGATAACAAGATGACTTGAGTTGAACTGCTGATGATGCCACTGCCAAAATTAGACTTACTAAAAATAGCCACTTAAAAATAGTAAGTTTACCTCAAAACCAATGAGCGAGAATTTGGAAGCAAGACTTAATGAAAGTGACAACTGAACCACTGCCAAAATTAGTATTTACTAAAAATAGTAAATACCTAGAAATGCCACAAACCTCCAAGCAAGGAAACCCTAATTTCACTTTTGATCAACCTACGGATATCCGGAAATAGGCTATCAGTCAAAGAAGAGCGTATGGCCAAAATGGGGATATTACACAAGGTTTCTTCATCCTTCCGATTCAAATGGTAGTATAAACAGTTCTAAGTAGTATAATTTTCATTCTATGCAAGTAGATGTTAGTTGTGGAATGTGGTGTTTGATCTAAGCAACTTCGTCTATCCATACCACTAGTGTATTTGCTGATGGTGAATGCGCCTTGTGTAGTCAACTGGAATATCATGTACTTAACTTCAATCACAGTTTGAATAATGGTATGCGTCGTTGTGATGGTATCTTTATGTCAAGTGGTGGTTTGAACATCTTTAGTCATCTCCCTTGAAGATTTCACCGACTCCGTGGAAACTGTCCGATGCGAGGCAAAGCGAAGTTTGGTTGAAGTTTGCTGAAGTTGAGCTCCATATCCCACGCCTTAGAATAGATTTAGACTCTCTAAACCCTACCCCATTTCGATTCAGTACTTTGTGGTTAAAATAGGAAATCCGCACTTCATAGACAAATCTTTCGAGCATTTGACTTCCTTTCTCCGCTACTGAACAATTCCGTAAGTCCTCTTGAAATACCAGCAAATCACATTGAGCCAACTGAGCCTATTCACACTAAAAGAACCTTGGAGTTGAACGCATGAACTTTCTTGCAATCTTAGCATGCGAAATACTTTGATCAAGAGAGAGTAGGGCAGCCGTTGGCGACTTTATTCTGCGTTGGTGCGGTCACGAAAAACACATCAACAGTTCCCAATATTTCAGAGAGGCGTCTCGTTGTGCTTTTCATGGAGGGACTGTTGGAACCATTGAGAGGTTGGATCAAAGCATTTGATCCTCCTTCGTTACAGGAAGCTATGAAGAAGGCACGCAGCATGTAGTTTGCAGCTCCATCCAGCAAATTCAACTCTAGAAACACTTCTTCATTCAGGGACAATAAGGGATTTAATAAGAATAAGGAGAGATCTGATTTTAAGAGTGACTCGAAGGGGAAATCAGTAGCACCACCCTTGAATCGCGAGGCTCTTAATGATTTGCGCAGGAAGAAGCTTTGCTTCTACTGCAAAGGTCCCTACGATGCTAACCACGATTGTCCTTTGAGGGCTAAGGGTAAGGCCAATAGAGTAATGTGGGCTTATTACGAGGATTTGGAATCTGAGAGTTCCGAACAGCAGGAGAGTTCTAAGGAGTCAGAATCAGAGGCTTCAGAGCCTAAGGCAAAGGCAGAGTCAGAGCTTCAGATTCAGGAGGCACGATTGTCTAGCATTCAGCAGGAGGGTTCATTTAGACTTTGTGGAGTTTTGGCAGGACAAAGGGTCATCACCCTTCTTGACACAGGAGCCACCCACAATTTTATTGATGCTAGATTTGTGGAGAAACGCGGACTCATAACTGAGGAGTTCGAAGGGATTAGGGTTAAGGTGGCCGATGGTTACACTCTCAGGTGTGATCGTATGATTAAGGATCTTCCCTTGCGCTTGAATAACTATGAATTCAAGGCTGATTATTATGTGGTGAACATGGGAGATATTGATTTAGTTTTGGGCATGAAGTGGCTTCATTCCCTTGAGGAAGTCACTCTTCGTCTCAAAGACATGGAGATTCGGTTTGATGTGGATGGGAAGACACATATCCTGAAGGCCATTTGGGACAGTAATGTCAGGACTATTTCCTTCCGACGGATGGAGAGGCTCATGCGACATGACATGGTAGAGTGGGCTGCCGAGTGCACTTTGACACCTATTCAGGAGGGACAACATAAGACCGAGTATCATCCTGACATTCAACAGTTTAGAGTTAAGCATGAGAAGGTTTTCAGTGATATTCCACCAGGGAGACCTCCAGACAGGGGTATTGAGCACATTATAGAGCTTGAGGAGGGCGCTAAGGCCGTCATGCTTACTCCTTACAGGCATCCTAAGCGGCTTAAGGATGAGATAGAGAAGACTATCAAGGAGCTGCTTGCTATGGGTCACATTCGACCAAGTAAATCACCATTCGCTTCTTCAGTTGTCCTAGTGAAGAAGAAAGATGGTACCCTTCACATGTGCATAGATTACAGAGTCCTGAATAAGAGGACCATCAAAAACAGGTACCCCATACCTCGCATAGCTGAGCTTATTGATGAGCTCCATGGTGCATGTTATTTCACGAAGATAGACCTGAGATCAGGATATCACCAGATCTGAGTACGTGAGCAGGACGTGGAGAAGACTGCATTCCGTTGTCATTGTGGACACTTCGAGTTTGTGGTGATGCCATTTGGGCTAACCAACGCGCCAGCGACATTTCAGTCCACCATGAACAGGGTCTTCCACTCACTACTGAGGAGATATGTACTTGTCTTCTTTGATGACATTCTGATTTACAGCAGGACTTGGAAGGAGCATCTGGCTCATCTGGATACAGTGCTCAGCATTTTGGAGAGGGAGTCCTTGTACGCCAAGGAGTCCAAGTGTGATTTGGGGATGACTGAGTTGCTCTACTTAGGCCATATCATCAGTGCAGAGGGAGTGCGGATGGATCCTGAGAAAATCCGTGCTATCATAGATTGGCCTACGCCGGCGAACCTTACACAGCTGAGAGGATTTCTTGGCTTGTGTGGTTTTTATTGCAGATTCGTGAATGGTTATTCATGCCATGCAGCACCTATGACGGATCTGTTGAAAAAAGGTGCATTCTGTTGGACTCCTGAGGCACAGGAGTGTTTTGTGAGGTTCAAGGAGCTAATGACTACATGTCCAGTGTTGGCACTGCCAGATTTTACGAAGCCTTTTGAGCTTCAATGTGATGCTTCTGGTGAGGGCATTGGGGCGGTGCTTATGTAGGACAAGCACACGATTGTTTATGAGAGCAGGAAGCTCAGAGGCCCAGAGAGACTTTACAGTATTTATGATAAGGAGATGCTGGCCATAATGCATGCCTTGGCCAAATTTAGGCAATATCTTGTGGGCAGTAAGTTTTGCATTAAAACTGACCACAACAGTTTGAGGCATTTCCTGGGGCAGCAAGACTTAAACGATCGTCAGCAGAAGTGGGTAAGTTACAGGCATATGACTTTGATATCACCTACATCAAAGGTACCCAGAATGTAGTGGCTGACGCTCTCTCACGCAGGCCTTATCTGAGCTCTATGGTTCACATTGCAGAGGATTGGAGGCATTTGATTGTGGCAGAGTATGCCAAGGATACTTGGGCATCCAGTATTGTTGAGGGATCGATGGTAGACACCAGGTACACGCTTGTGAATGACTTGATCATTTACAAGAATAGGATTTTCTTGATCCCAAGGTCAGAGATGAAGAACACTATCATGCGAGCCTTTCATGATGTACCTACAGCAGGGCATCCCGGGTACTTCAAAACATACAGACAGATTCGGGAGAGATTTACATGGAAGGTTCTTAAGGCGGATGTTCTTCAGTTTGTGCGTGAGTGCCCTGTTTGTCAGCAGAACAAGCAGGAGAACACGTATCCGGCAGGATTATCGCAGCCACTTCCGATTCCTGATAGGAAGTGGGAATGCCTGTCGATGGATTTTATTACGGGCTTGCCTAAAGCCCAAGGATGGGATTGTATATATGTAGTTGTGGATCGACTGACGAAGTATGCCCACTTTTTTCCGATCACCACCACTTACACAGCTACACAGGTAGCAGAGGTCTTCTTCCGTGAGGTTTCAAACTACATGGGTTGCCTCGGAGCATAGTGAGCGACAGGGATAGTCGGTTCCTGAGTCACTTCTGGCAGGAGGTGTTTAGACTTTGTGGGACCGAGCTTACACCGAGCACCAATTACCACCAGCAAACCGATGGTCAGACGGAGATAGTGAATAAATGGGTCGAAGGTTACCTCAGGAACTACATTGCAGGGCAGCAAAAGGTGTGGGTCAAGTGGATATATTTGTGCGAGTATTGCTACAATATTACTTTCCACATGACCATTCAGATGTCCCCCTTCATGGCTTTGTACGGTTATGAGGCGCCTAGTTTTCTGGATTTGCTACTGAGTGACAGTAGAGTGCCGAGTGTTGGAGACTTATTGCAGGAGAGTCAGGACACTATGAGGGCTCTCAAGGAGAATATTGCTAAGGCACAAAATCAGCAGAAGCAGTACGCAGATCGGAAGAGGACAGAGAGATCTTTTGAGGTGGGAGACATGGTTTATCTCATGCTGCAGCCCTACCGTCAGTCTACTCTTAGGAAGAGTGGTTCAGAGAAGCTTAAGCCACGATATTATGGTCCTTTCAGGATTCTGAGGCGTGTTGGGGAGGTGGCTTATGAGCTAGAGCTTCCGGCGGATAGCAAGGTCCACAATGTTTTTCATGTATCACGTCTCAAGAAGGTGTTGGGACGCCGTGTGGTACCTTCAGCAGTTTTACCTCCCTTAGATGATGAGGGAAAGTTGATATTAGTACCCGAGTCTATCCTGGAGTACAGAGAGAGACAGTTGCGCAGGAGGACTATTAGGGAATATTTGGTGAAATGGAGAGATTTACCAGTGGAGGATGCTACGTGGGAGAGTGAGGAGATTTTGCAGCATCCGGAGTTGAGATTGCTTGAGGACAAGCAATTTCAGGAGGGGCAGACTGTCATGTCATTTCATCCACTAATCCGGGTGGGTGGGAAACTATAGTTGCATCTCACCCGTTCCCATTACCCAATATGACTCCGGTTAGATGGGCGATCTCGGTTGGATCCTTCACTCGGCCAATCGAATAAATAGAGGAGGTTTGATCTCAAGCCATCCGTGGTGGTCTCGAAACCTGTGTTCTCGTACGGAAGCCCATTCTCGCGGAGCGGAAAGTATATCATGAATGGACTACCCACCCAATCTTTAGTTCTTTTCCTCGCCGGTCAATCCCCCCAACCAGATGGATCAAGCATTCCAGCTGGCATCTAATCCGGGTGGGGGGGAATTGAGTCGATCGTCCTAAACTTATCTTTTTCATTCGGGGGAATTAAATAGAATAATGACCGCCCTACTATTCTAAGGGGGTGGTGGACAACTGAATCAATGAATCGAACATTTTTCTCTCCTGCCACTGATCCGATTCCTTTCTCTCGTTTCATAAGCGACATACGTGGGAGAGGCTGCCCCCTTTACTTCGGGTGGTGCGGTAGGGTGAGGGGATAGAGATTTCCCGTCCAGTTGACATCTCTTTGCAGTGTGGAGTTAGCCTATTATGCGACCTCCGTAGGCTAACGAGGAGTTTAGGGGGTCTTGTGAGGCATGGCTCAGCCTCGGCTTTCAGATCAATCTAGTTTGGCTTTCGTTCGGGGTCAATCGGACAACTTTTGCTCAACTTACTATTTTTAGTAAGTGGTGGGAGCACCCCTGCTATTTTTAGCATTTCAGTCTGGTCACATGGAGAATCAATCATTCAACGCCCAGCTTCAAACGGTTCGTCAATTGGACTGGTAGTGAAAGAGATATTA
Source organism: Sequoia sempervirens (assembly GCA_007258455.2). Taxonomy (NCBI): domain Eukaryota; kingdom Viridiplantae; phylum Streptophyta; class Pinopsida; order Cupressales; family Cupressaceae; genus Sequoia; species Sequoia sempervirens. Next base: position 33,322 of record VDFB02335419.1, read on the forward strand.
ATATTTATTTGTTAAAATAAATATTATTAAGTTCGAAGCTTATAAAATTAAGTTATAATATATTTTTTTTATATTATAACTAAAGTGATACTGATGAAGGGGGCGTACTTCATTAAAAGGGGGCCACTTTTGAAATTCATTATATTTTATTAAGTGGGGCGCCCAACTTGTGATTATTAAAATGAAATATTAAAGTCGATTTTAATATCATTGAAAAGAGAAAGAAATTCGACCTAATTGAAAAATATAAGGGTTTTCACGGGAAAAGCATAAGAATTATTGATGAGAAGAATTTTTGAGTTTCTTTCTAGCAGAGCACGGAAGCCAAGGGTTTCAGTCTCAGAGCATTGGAGAACAAGCCATCTCCAGTGAAAGCAATTTAGAGGTTGTGAAATACCATCCGATTTATTGCCAACAGTTAGATAGCTTCATCCAGAGGTTATCATAGAGCTTTATCATTTCAAGAAATCTACAAGAGTTTTGTTGAGAGATTGTTCAGAATGCATTTCCTACTTATGGCGTCCATTTTCAAGTGTTAGATACTCACCCTCAAGGCCGTACGATTTTATAAGCTGCTGGTTGTTGGCCGTACAATCTCCAGATAGCTGCTTGAAAGGGCGTGTTTGCATCTTGAGCCAAGCGCTTCACTTCATGGTAGAATTTGTGCACAAACAAGGGCGGCTAGGTATTCTTTGTTGATTTCCATCATTTCACAAAGGGAGAAGCCATTAGTGAGCAGGCCGTACCACTTCTTGTGGTCTCTAGGCGTCTTCAGCAATTCCAGGTTTTTACAGAAAAAAAAAGAATAAATATTTAGATAGTTGAATATTGCATGCAATGTTTTCTACTTGTATTGCCATTTATTTGCAATGTAGTAAAGAGTCATATTCGCCTGGCATCTGAAGCTTATTTCAATTTCTTGTATTTATTTTCTGTACTGGCATTATTTTCTTTCACTGCAAAAATCAGAAAAATCAGAAAATTACAAAATAAACAAAAAAATCACAGCAAAACCATTTCAAAACCAAACAGAGGTATAAGGAGAGCTAAGGGGTTCTCACACGTCCCATCTTATGAAGGCAGAAGGTCAAAAAGCAAGGTGCCCAGGCTAGGGTAAGAAGTACGGCCTTCTAGCTGAGTGGTACGGCCCTCAAAACAGCAGCAAATCAATTCGTACAACCTTGGGATTCGTGCTAGGTGAAGATCCCAACCAGCCGCTCAAAGTTATTCCCCTTTTCTGACAAATATGAATCAATCTCTGAATGATAACTTCTCAATAAGCTCTATAATAACTTCTGGATGAAGCTATTTCACTGACAGGCAATAAATCAGTTGATATTTCACAGCCTCTAAACTGCAACACTGAAGATGGCTCGTTCTCCAATGCAAAAAGACAACTGAAACCCTTGGCTCCGTTCTCTGAAGGAAGAATGGACTAAAATCAATTTTCATAACATAATGAAAAGAGTTTCTCTCAAAGAAACTTATATTTTTTCAGTTGGGTCGATTTCCTCCAAAAAGCATCATTTAAATAAAACTTGAATTTCACCTTTTAATCTTTCCATAGTTTGGACGCCCTTTTAATTAAAACAATTAATTAAAAAGTGGCCCTTTCTTCATGATGGTCGACCCCTTTAAAACAATCACTTAAGTTATAATATTAAATTATATTATAACTTTATAATATAAGCTTCAATTTAATTAATATTTATTTTGAAAAATAAATATTAATCTCTCTCAATATAAGTCCAATTAACGAACCGTTTGAAGCCAGATGATAAGTGACTGCATCTGCATATGACCAGACCATATTGCTAAAAATAGCAGGGGTGCTCCGCTGAGTGTCTCCACTTACTAAAAATAGTAAGTCAAGCAACTAATGTCCAAACAACTCTAACAAAAGCCAAACTGAATGATTCTGCCAACTGAAGCCAAGCCAAGCCTCAACAAGACCCTCTATCCACCCTATCAGCCTACGAGGGTCACATAATAGGCTAATCTCAAGATCAAAGAGATGTCAACTGGAAGGGGACATTACAATGGTCCAAAAAATTTGAAAATATTTGGAGACATATATTCAAACAGAAATACTCCCTAAATTCTATATGTAGTTGGTGTATAATGTCTATTATTATGCTTCAGTAGTATTGGTTACCCGACTATGTATTAATTGTTTGTACTAATTGGTTGTCGGCTTTGGCTAGTTATAAGCATCGGTTGGTTGACGATTGTGTTTTTCGTGGCAACCGTTGGGTCCTTTAAATACATTGTGTATCGTCAAGGAGAGTAGTATGATCTAGTCGGATCGACTTTGATCCTTGGTTGACCATCTCTGGTCTTCTTCTATAATAATTTCATGTGCAAATAAAGATATATTTTACGCATGTATTTGGTATGCATTGTCATTTCTATTATTAATTCATGTATTTAATTTATCAAATATAGTAGCAAACATTTGGCGCCATTGCCTTAAAGAAATCGAGTCAGATTGGAGAGATTCATGCCCTTAGACCCCAATAAAGGTGAGAAGAGACCACAACGTGGTCAAGATCTAGAGATTAATCGATCCTTAAGGATCATTAAACAAAGAGAATGAAGGAGGTGATTGAGGGGTGAAGTTGAAGGCGAAGGGTTCCTAAGGGAAAGTCTGAGCCCACCCAAGTGTAGAAGCCGAAGCGTAAGCAAAAGTTGTAGTCGAGAGAGAGAGAACCGTCATGACAAAAGAACATACGAAGGGAGAGTGGGTAGAGATAGCCCAACACTTACCACTTCTTCACGAAACATACACTAATCTCACTAACCAAGCCAAAGAACCGTCCATACCATTAGCATCAGATGAATTTGAAAGTGAAGAGGAGAACACCGGCAGAGAACCATACAGACCATCACCGACAAACAATTACGCCTTTCTCTAGAGTGAACAATTACGTAAGTCCCCCTTGAGATACCAGCAAATCACATCGAGCCAACTGAGACTACGTCTGCTGCATAAAGGAACCTTGGAGTTGAATGCATGATCTTTCTCGCAATCTTAGCATGCAGGAGATTTTGATCAAGAGAGGATAGAGTAATCGTTGGTAACTTTATTTTGTGTTGGTGCGGTCATAAAACCCCCGTCAACAATTCCTACCTCGCCGGTTTGTTACAACCCCTCCCCATTTTGGATCAAAAATGGGAAAGCATTTCAATGGACTTTATCGTGGGGCTTCCTAAGGTCCATGGAAAATCTATGTGGTTGTAGACCGATTAACCAAGTATGCCCACTTTTTCGCCATCTCTTCTAAGTATAAAGCACCCCAAGTTGCCGATCTATTCTTCAAAGAAGTATTTAGACTCCATGGGCTTCTCAAAAACATAGTAAGTGACCGTGATAGTAGATTTTTGAGCATCTTTTGGACAAAACTATTTAAGCTATTAGGCATAGAGTTGACCTCGAGTACCAGCTATCACCCACAAATAGATGGGAAAACTAAAATTGTGAATAAAAGGGTTGAAGGCTACTTGCGTAACTATGTGGTAGGACAATAGAAGGCATGGATTAAGTGGCTCCATTTGGGGGAATATTGCTACAATACCACTTACCACATGTCAATCAGTGTGACACTGTTCAAAGCATTGTATGAGTACGACGTAACATCCTTCTTAGACTTGGCTTTTGGAGAAAGTAAAACACTCAAGGCCAAAGAGTGGGTCCAAGAATGCCAAGATATCCTTAAATCCCTTAAGGATAATTTGCACCGTATCCAAAACCAACAAAAGGTCTATGCGGATAAGCACAAGGTTGGCAATTTGGTCTACCTCTGCCTACAACCATATCAGCAGTCATCCTTGAAGGGAAGTGGTGCCGAAAAGCTAAAACCCCGATTTTTTGGACCTTAGAAGGTGATCAAACGAATAGGAGAGGTGGCATATGAGTTGGAACTCCCAAAAAATTGTAGAATACATAATGTATTACATGTATCATGCCTCAAGAAAGCATTAGAACAGAAAATTACTCCTTCCACTAAACTTCCACCTTTGAATGAAGAGGGCAAGTTGGTTTTGATCCCCGATAAAGTGGTAGACACAAGGGAAAGGAGATTAAGGAATAGAGACATCAAATAATACCTCATCAAATGGAAAGGATTACCTGAGGAAGATGCTACGTGGGAAAATGAAATATGCTAACCAATTTTTTCGAAAAAATAACACAACATAACCAGCAATAGATGATTGGATTAGCGTTAGCCTCAAACTGAAAAACTGAACTTGAATTGAAGAAACTGAACTTGAATTGAAGAACTACTCAACGTCAAGAATGTGCACTCAAGATCCCACTGAGGGCGAGGTGCTAACATATGACGGAGTGTTAAAGATTGAAATTATGAAATGATAGGCGGATAACCAGCCATGAGAAACAGTTCCACACTACCACCAAACAGTGGGGGGAAAAGATTACAATAGAAAACAATTCGTCCGCTGCAGCGGGCATCCACAATGCTGTGGGGATTCACCACTATGAGTGGGTATAAGATATTACAATCAATTTAACCACACTGGCAGTAAACCATCCAGGGGACTTATATGAGAAGATACAAAAAGAAATTGCAGCAATTAAAACTGGAACAATACTACTGTTTACAGTTTGTACAATGAGAAAGAAGCTGCAAATTACATAGGAAATACAGTAATCTTCATACACAAGATTAATAGATGTTTTTCAATGATTGTTTAACTCTCTAACAGCTGATAATGAATCAGAAATCAGAACTTCTACAATCTGATACAAAAACAGTAAACTGGAAATATCAATCTGCAACTATGAGAATCAATGAAATGTTCATAACTCACTCAATTCTCCTCCGAATGACGTGAAATAAGTTGCAAATACTCCTTATAAGTCTGGTGCCCAAGATACAATCCAGAAACAGCCACCAAAGTCTCCAGATTATTTGGCATGAATTCCAATGCACCTCTAAATGGTACGGACTTCACCAAAAATCGATTTTGCAAGTAAAAATTGAATACTTGGAATTAAATTCCAATACTTTGTGGAAAGTGGCGCCTTGCATCAACAGTTCATTTGCCAAAATACCCAGAATGAAAATAAAATCACCCAAATAGATATGAGCAAAAATCAGCTTCAGCTGTAGCAAAACTAGGAACTCAAAACTGTGAAAATTCTCCAAAATTTTTCAATCTATGATGCTCAATCTGCTAGTCTGATGTGAGAAGCAGCAATGTTCCAACTAGGTGTTGTATTTCAAACACGAAATTGGGAAGGGGCTAGGAGGTAGCATCCTCGAAGCAACAGCAAAATGTCCATAGTCATTTTGACAGCATAACAGTAAGGTAAACAATGGATACCCAATGCTGGAGCAATGTCTTCATTTTATAAAAACTGAGAAACTCATCAACTTCCAAGCAGTACGCCAAGAGACACCTTTTTGAATTCTTCTTACTTTTGAAATTTCATAAAATATAACTCTTCATAAAAGTGGCGTCCACTTTCCTCCAAGCATAAGTTCTAAAAATAAAATATTAATATCTCTTTATGACAAGGCGTACCCTTCATGACCCCTTTTTAAAACAACTTACAAGTTATATCCTTAGGCCAAGGGGTGGTCAACTGAAAAATATAACACTTATGCCTTTTAATCAATAAATTTCATCAATTAAGGCTTGAGAGGAAAATATTGAAACAACAAATAACATGCTCAACTGAAGTGATGACTGAAGACAACCAACTGCATACTGCCATAAAAAGAATTTACTATAAATAGTAAATAATGTGAAATGCCACAAAACTCCAAGCCAAGAAACCCTAATTTTCACCTCATTCCAGTCTACGGGTTCCGGAATAGACTGATGAATGGCTATGTTGATCACTGATGAGAAGGGGACATTACAGAAAATGATCAAGTCTTCCAAACTTCATAACCCATGAATGTTTGTGGACAAGCATTTTCAAGGAGGGGAGACTGTAATATCCCATTGCTTGTCCAAGACAAACAAAGTATCTCATGCCAAATATAAATTATAAATAAATACAGATCGATCTATATAAGAGAGGGATGTGGATCTAAGAGGAGAATGATCCTTTGAATGCAGAGGTTTAAATACAACGCAAAGACAAAAGCATGATAGTGCTTTAAGACAGCAATAAGAAATAATAAAAACAGCAGCGACTAGAAGCAAAGAGAGTCGGCGATCCATAGAACATAATGATTAATTAAAATAGCAATAGTTAATAACAAAGGAATCAACGATTAGAATAGCTAGGTAGTTATTCTTAACAAACAATGGGTAAGTATAAACTAAAAGTCATGACCCATCAGGTGGTCATACCAGTCCAAAAAGGTTGTGTCTTTTGAAGGAGACATAAGTATATAAAAAGGCAAATAGAAATGAAGAACCAGCATCGATTGAGTTTGAAGGAGAATTTCATTTTTGCAGAGCAGATCAAGATGCCATTAGGAGTCGCTGATCTTCAACCAGGCTGCATATTAATTGATAATATTCAGACACACAGTCCCCTGGTCCCTTTGCATGAATTGAGAGATTATATCAGATACAGCAAGGAGATAGTCATCAATTTACTCCATTTGCATATGCATAAAAGCAGATAGACAAATCTGAAACAGCATCAAGATTTAATTGCATGTTTTGAAGGAAAATTATTCAGAAATAGCAATCATCAAGGGCCACCTCAATTGAATGAATTTAAAGAATTATATCTGAAACAGCAGATCAATATATCACCCAGTTTCCAGTCTTGAATCATCCATTATTTCAGATTTATTTCAAGACAAATATCAATAGTACAAGCTGGTATAAACAATTAAATACATTAATTTATTAGTACTCTAAGATATTACTTATTGTCATCTGATATCTGATTAAAGCTAAGATAAATTTGAGGATAATTTCACAAGGGGACATTACAACTTTCCAAGAGGGACGAGTATTGCATGAATTCGGTAATATCCTACTCATGTTGCAAGTATTGGAACTATAAGTCCAGAATTAATTAGCTTCCTTCATTCTGAATAAATGATGTCATAGGAGGTTTTGGTTTCAGACTTATCAAATGTTTAAATGGTTTATCTATTGTTCCTGTTATATTGTGCAAGAATGTTCTTATTGCCATTAAATATTCGAATCAGTGAAATAACGTACTTGCAAGCCAAATATCAAACTCAGTACCAAAGAACAAATCAGATTACTTGTCTCAAGGGATCTGTTTGACAAAATGCATGTTCATAACTGCTCTTTCTTCATATGAGATATTCTATTGTCTATTACAAGTTTGCAAGATTTAATGATAACCTATGGGAAGATCATAAATATGGATGTTGTGCTTAGATAACTAGCAAACTCCTTGGGAAGATTGAGAAAACAAGTACTGAACAGCAGTAGGCAAACTGTTTGACAAAATGCTTGCCTTGGCAAACTGAGCACAATTGCAAAAATATTTGATCCAACTGGTCCGGGTTATTACGATGATTGCTCCTGAAATAGCGTAATATGAAACTATGGAGAAGCCCTATGGAATTACATTCGTTTTCTTTGACCATGCGAATGTGTCCACGGAGGCAAGGCAATTGTTGAGTTGCAAGGATGCCATGATTGCAGAAAAGTCAAAACACCTCACCACAGATTTAAAGTGGCTAACCAATATAGAGGGAAACGATTAGACCAAGGTGGCGGTAGGGAAAGGTATCCTCAACGAATAATAATTTCAAAGACCATGGTGTATATTTTATGCCCTTCATTTGATTCAAGTCGATGCCAGAATTGATCTCTTGCGTGAATAAAATAGGAGTTGCACGATCTAAGCAATAGTTCGATCTGTCCCACATATACGTTATTTACCACTCTCAGTGCATTAACATTCAATGAAATGCCTAATAGTATAATACTCATCGATTATGTAATGTCCCCATTTTTAGCTCAGTTTGGAGTACTTACAATTTATAGTAAGTCACTTTGCAAGGTTACTATTTTTAGATTGGCACCTGGTCACATGGGGAACTGACAGAGTTAACTCTTGCTTTAGACGGCTCATTAAACGGACAATTATTGTAGGAGTTATTTATTTTTAAAGTGACTAAGGATTTATTTAATATTTAAATATTATTATAAAGTTATAATGTAACTTTATAATAATAAAGTCACTTTAATTTTATAAAAGTGCATTAAGTGAAAAATTTAAAGTGGGAATATATCTTTTATCCCACATTGGCAGGGAAAATGTTTGAGTTCTCACAAGAAAAGAATAAAAGGAACTTTAGAGTTCATTCTTAGACATCCAGATTTGAATATTGATATTTGATAATTTCTCGTGTGGAGCCAAGGGCTTTTGAAGTTTGTTTCATTAGGTCTTTGGGAACGAAAACTCCCATTGATGGCATAACTAAGGAAGTGAAATATCTTCTGAAGGGTTGCATTTGAGGAGGCGATACTTCAGTCATCTCAGCTGGGTAAAATTAGTGGCCAAGGGCCAATTTTGCAGGATTCGATTTTTGAGAACAAGTTTGAAGCTATAATCTTCATCGAATTTCTCTTGAGGTTAAGTGGAAATTTGGCATAATCTGATTACATCTCAGTTTTCAAATCAGACCTTTATCTTCAGACAGGAGAAGGTACGAATCTGCTCATTTCTTGCTTAGAATCCACCGAATTCATCTTGGGTTGGAGGTGCACCAAGCTAAGAGGTCTGGATGATTTTAAGTGCCAATCGATAGGGTTTGAAGCAGCCACAAAATTAATAAAGAGCAGATTTCAGAAAGCAGGGGTGGCCACACCAGAAGGGGGACGATTTTCATTTTGAAGCCACCAAAAAACTCTTATAAAATTCAGGAGGCATCGTTGGCCAACCAGAAGCTTAGGGGCAAACTCATTGTGATCAAGAAGGAACAAATTTATTTGTCCAGGCGACTATCTCTCCCAGGTTTCATATCAGTCAATATATCTCAGAACTTTAGTCTTCAATCAGCATGTTAAGTATTGTAAAATCAGTCATTTAAGCATTGAAATTGTCAGCCTTTATAGTTGCATTGATTCAAGCTTAGTTGCATTGGTTTGCATGATAATATTTGTCATTATAAGGTAGCTGCTGTAGATGAATGTTCATGTCAGATCTGATAAAGTATTGCATTTGAATGTAAGCCAAGAGTCTTGGCATCTTCATGCTAGCCATGTACTTGGGTTTGCTTTTCCATAAGAAGTTATAAGTTGGGAGTCATTCATTGGATGTAAACACCATTTGATAGCATATCAAGGATGCATGCCAATCGTTTCACTTTGACATAATGTCCATTGGCTGTAAGAACACATTTTGCATATTTAATTCATATATTTGCATCTGAAGGGAAAAACAAGTTGCATTTGCATTTAGCACTTTGCATACATCATTTTAGTGTATTTTCTCAAGCATCTAGACCTCTTTGATATCATTACAAGTTTGTAAAATCAAACTGAGACTTTACACCAGCAAGTTAAGAAGTTACATGTGAATTGTTTGACAATATTTCATGAGCCTGTAATAAGCATTTTGAGGTCAGATTAGGCAAGGCTCATTACAGATTATTAATTGGCCACGAATTTGAAACAATAATCATATATTGGAGTAGGATTATTACAGAATTACTACAGTATCAAGCATCAACAAAGGTACCATATGTAAGAGCCCTTGTCAAATCTGCTCTAAATTTTCAGTTTTTATGCTTTGTAATTCTGTCAAACAGTTTGCTTGCAACTCCTTTATGCTGGTAATTGATATTCTACTCTGTTTTTCTTGTTTTGAAGTGACAATGAAATGCATAAGACTTGTCTAACAATGCAAAAAGTCTTCTAATGCAA
>VDFB02335420.1:0-26982 GCA_007258455.2 Sequoia sempervirens
AGACACAACCTGCAACATATGAAGTAATGGATGACTACAAGTTAGTGAGATGGTCCTTAATATGTGACTGGTTTGTAAATTGATTGGTAGAAAATAAGGTTACAAACAAATCTACATAAAAAATTATGAGGACAAACTACTGTAATCATCAAGATAGATGAAAAGTGCAAAGCAAAGAGCCGAGCTACATCTCTAGAGCCTAAAAAAACACATGCAAGAAACATAAAAAAAAGAACAAACCAATTTTTGGATGAATAAAAAATGGTGCCTTTAGCAAGTGATTCATATGCTTTCGCACCTAATAGGAAATTAAGAAGATTTTATTCTTACTCTATAAAATTAAATACATATAGAAAAAAACCAGAAACCAATATTATATACCTCCATGTCTAGCTGAGGGTAGGTATAAGAGAAAACAATTTCCTCAATGCAATGCCGAAAAATATCAATGCTCCTTTAGTGCTACACATGCATATACAAGCATTATTCCAGCACTAAACTATTCAAATATTAAGGATTTAATTAGCTATAAGATGGAAAGTTGTTGTTTAGACATAATCCATCATCTTTTACATATCTTTATTCACTCCTAGAGCTTCAAATAAATTTGTGTAAATGAGATAGAAATGTCAATCTTTTATGAAAAAGAAAATTATTAAAAGGAGGGGGGAGAGAGAAAAGGGTAGGGGGCAAGAGAATGCTTGAATGTATAGCAAAGTATAACATTTTGATCATTATAACAATGAAATGAATCTTAAGTTTGAAGCATTAATATCATTTAGAACATTTATGATCAAGAATGAATGTAAGTAGAGAAATTTTTGCATACTTGCAGATGGTACAAAATTTCCTGGTTAAGTGGAAGCCTCTCATCAACAACGAGATCAAAATATCCACGTATCTATCTCAATCAAGACTCTAAACCCTTCAGAGATGTCAATTTTTCCACTAACTTGTTATGCACAAAAGTCAAATTTTAGAGTTATGTCACCACTAAAAACAAAAGAAACAGATCTTTGAAACCAAATCCACACACAACACAATGTGGTATTCATACAAAGCCATACAAACAAACTAAACTCAGAACATTTGAATGGAAACAACTTCAAATTATGATGCAAATCATGTATTCAGGGTATAAAGAATCATTTTTCTGCCACCATAGTGAATAGTTAGCACTTTCTTTCATCTTTGTGTATTGGTTTGATGCTTCAAATGATGCATTTATTATATTGAAAAGTGCATTACCTTATTGAGCTTCTCTTTGTTTCGAGAATAGTTTAATATTCGCTACTTAACAGGACCAACCACGTGACTATGGAAGCTCATTTGGCCCCTCCCACCCCCTCGCATCACTTTTTTATTCCCCATACCCGATCATATAACATTAATAATTCATTCATCCATTAATAACATATAAAATTCATTCATTCATCCATTAATAAAATATAACATTCATTCATTAACATATTCACATTCATTCATTAACATATAACATTCATTTTTTCAGTTTTTACATATTATCAAAAATATGGTTGTCATTATATGATTACAATCACTTTTTTTTTTGTTTATTTTTTAAATCTAAAAAAATCTGAAGTGAAGTATCATTTTCTAAATCATATGTCCCACCTTTAGTTGTTCTACCCTCTGCTTGTGATCTTAATGTATGCCTAGTCATGTGCTCATAATGTGGACACCGCTGCAAGGAGGGTCTGCTGCAATAACAAGGAAATGTTAAATTGATATGTTTTATTATTATTGTTACAAGTATTTCATTAATTAAAAGAACATTAGAGTGGTTATCTTTACCTAATGGGTCCACATCATGTTCATGAACTTCTCTTATAGAATCATGCTCAACATACTAAACACCCTCTAAATCCTGATCTGCAGTTGAAACATGAAAGGTTACATTAATTAATACACCAATTGAAATTAAATATATTTAAAACAACATTAGAGTGGTCCTCTTTACCTAATGGGGCCACATCATGTTCCTAATCTTCTCTAGCTTGATCATGCTCAAAACATTGATCACGCTCTACATGCTCTAAATTTGAAACACGAAAGGTTACACTAATTTATACACCAATTGCAATTAAAGTTGTTTAATACTATTAATCCATACTGAATTTTGTATAGCACATGAATACATCCAGTACCGGGATGCACATCATGACCTTCATCTACAAGTTGTGCTCCACCCTCACTAGGATGCATTCCAATGTTATGTGCAGTATTATCATTACTTTTATGTTTAAAACAAATAGGAATGTAATTACTTTATGGTGAAAATTAATATTGAATAGATTGCACAAGTATTCAATTTCAAATAAAGTTTATTTAGTTTATTTACTTGTGTGTTGGATGCAGTGGAAGATTGTGTTTGCCTAGTCAAGACTCTTAGGCATTCAGCCATGACTCCATGGCCTTGCTGGAAGGAAATCTTTAGGTCCTCTTCTATGGGAACTCTTTTCAATTCATAGCCCTGCATTTTTGCATAATATCATGAATTTTGCTTCTATGGTGTGATAAAATGAGAATTGTTTGCAATTTATTTTTTGGATGCAATATTTCATTTATTGATACTTACAATTTGTGTGGCTAATTTCATATAACCACCAGAGCTAAGTTTGTACTACCGTGTTTTTCTATTCTTTCCTTTATTTCCTTCGATGTGTCGGACAACCTATGAAAAGTCTAAAATACGTTTGATTATGTAAAAAGAAAGAGTAATTAGTATATAATTACATTGTTGATAGTATCACATACCTTCCTTGGCCTGGTGGTGTCTTTCCTTTTTTATTTTCAGCCTTCTCCTTTCTATCCAAACCAGGTCTTCCACTCCCTCTTCAGAATCATGGGGGGATGCTCATACTTTTTGTTCTTCTCTAAATGTGACCTATATTGGTCCCTCACATACTTTAGATAAGTACCAACTTTCTTAAGGACCTTGGTTCGTTTGAATGTTTTATCACCGAACACACAACTAAACGGTTAATGAACTAATCTTTTACATCTTGATTTTGGGCATTCCACCGTGTGCGTACATGGTGGCCCTGAAGAGCTCCAATGTAATATCACTTAGATGTTTATAAAAAACATAATTTCCTACAAAATGATCATGGAATCAATAGTCTAAAAAGAGTGATCAATAAGTAAATTTCAATTGTATTATATATAATAATAATTAAAACATTTTAAAGTACATGGGACCTTCTCTATCTTTATGGAAATGAAATCCTCGGTCACCACAAATGTGACCGAAAATGTTCGCGTACTAGTAATATGGGAAGAGCCAGGAAATGTTGCTAAAAAATCACCAGTACTAGTGGCCTCTGCATTCCTAGGTACATGTCTTGACAAATGTTCTGGCATGTGTTTGCTGCCAGAGGGTGCAGTAACAGATGCCTACATGGTATGTGTTGCTGACATTTCAGACGACAATATAGGCATGGATGATGTCAAATGATGTGATGTATGTGTAGGAAGATTAGGATGGACACTTGTACTAACCCCTACTCCTTGGGTAGCACTTGCAGTACCCTAATCATGGTGAGGAGCATCATGAGGATGCAAAAAATCCTATAAAAACAACACATATTTAGTTCATGACATAAAAGAGTACAAAATATAAAACCATGAATAAACTTATTTTATAATTAAAGACCTCATGACAACTTACTTGCAAGTTTTTTTCTCTCTCAGACAATATTTTAACCCTCTCTCTTATCTCATGTATTTGAGGCACTATAAATAACAACGTAAGGATTTCTTCATTGCATTTTTTGTGGTTTTTCCTTATCATATCGAGAGGGTTTACTGAATAAAAGATGTCATCATCACATAATATTGATTGTACCTCCCTATGGATGCTCTTGTCTACTGCTGGTGCCTTTCCCCAATTAGTCGACTGCAACAAGAATATTAAAAACATTATCGAAATTAACCTAATAAACTTATGAAAAAAACATAATAAAACATTTTTCTCGTATATAATTTTTACAATTACAATGAGGTAAACTTTTCAGGTAGAAGTGCCTGAAGATGCATCGTGATCTATGCTTTGGGCCGAAGACTTCCCCATATGATCAATGTCCCACTGTGACAAAAATTAAATATAAAAAACACTACCAAAATGAAACCATTAGACTTACGAAAAAAAACATAATAATAAAATGGTATATTGGAGTCATTAATTGGAGGTTGGGTAAAATGGTACATAGTATGTACCACCACTTTAGTAATTGTGTTTGTAACTAAGTGATTCAAATTGTAATCGATTAGCAACTCTTCACTTGTAGTTATTGATTTTATCACACATATGAATACATGGTTTCCCTCGCTCGCCTCGAATATGCAATTGGGTGGCTTATTTTTTGACCCAAGTCATGTACTGTTTATAAACCTTGCAATATTCCCTAATACTTTTGGCCTTCCATTAATGTATATAGCCACTTCTTTATTTTGATCCTTATCTTTTAGCTATATATAATTTGGTGATAGTGCATACCTACACATACTTTATGTATATTGAACCAGCTGCATCCAATCTTTGTAATTGTACCAGGGTCTGACATACTCCATCAATTCAATAACTTTTTCTTAATAGACCTTTATGCCATCCATGAAAAATAGCCCCAAACCATGTAATGATGATGGTGTTATGTGATATATCCTCTCATTGACACCAAAAATAGTGTTTATTGGAGGAAGTTCCTTGGGTACCCATTGTTTCCGTAGATGTTTGTACCTTAAGGGCACCTTGACGTCGCCTATGCTCTCATCATCATAAGAACATGACCCCCCTTCAGCAAGAAAAAATTCCATGCATTTACAAAATTTTATTCTAATCTTTGACCTCTAGTTGATCTCCCTTTTTAGACCTACTACATGCCCTGCTTTCTTCTTCTCTTCCTGAATTTCCCTCACTCGAGGAAGACAGGTTTGACAAATATGTATTTGGTGGTACCTACACTCATAAGGATGTTGGATGAATTTATTTCATGGTGATGTGATCCCAAGGTGACATTATGATTAATCTATCATTTCATTGCTAGAATTTCACAGGTTATAAGGTAATCAAGTATTTATAGATTGCAATTTATTGTTACTACCATCCAAATGTCTCCATCACAAATCAAATCTACTTAATTTTTTAACTCCAAAACTTTGTAACAAGTGTTAAATATGACTATGGTCCACCAGTTACACAACCAAAAGCCTCAAATGTATTCTCTAATTATAATCAAACAACTTTTACTCTTCATTCAAGTAAATAAACTTGAAGGGAAACACCACCAAGTGGTTTATTGGACACCTACATGACTAAAAATAGCAGCAAATTTACATTTAATTTCCATATGTCTAAGTGGTTAATGGGGAGGGAGTATGCACTATGCCTGGTTAAGTCATCATAAGTTTAGGGTTTAGGGTTTAGGGTTTTCTTAAGTCATCTTAAATCTTCCTATGTCTAATTGCTAGGAGACTTTTGGTATTTTTTAAGGTAGGATGAGTGGTTGCATAAATGTTCTAGTTCTCTACAATAAGGTTTCAACATCTTCAAATAGTGAAAGTTAGTGCTCATAGTCATTTGAAACAACAACATTTTGATTATGTTTGGTGGTAGGATTTGATAACTGAAAATATCTCTACTTCAAAAAATAATTATCTCTAACAACTCTAAGAGCTATAATGGGATGCCCACCATCATAGGAAAGATTCTTCATTCTCACTTTTAGGTGTTAAAATTTAACAATACCTTGATTGATGAAAGAGCCCAAAGAGCCTTTCTCCATGGTATCCAAGTACACATAGTAGTTGTCTTCTCTTATACAAGTGGACATGATTGAAATAACTTAGCTAAGAATTATTCATTTAACCTAAGGTTTTCGCATAATTCCATCATTGGAAAAGTATGATCAAATTCTTCTATTATGAAGAATTTCTATGTGCCTCTAGTAATCACTATAAATGTTTGTAAGGATAAAATGACAAATTACATTAGGTAGAAGAGAATCAACTTTGAGTTCTTGAAAGATTATATTCCTCTATTCATAATTTTTAAGGGTTGTGTGTGGAGGAGGTTATCACTACCAAGAAGGGAGGAGACCTTTGCTTGCATATGTTTGTGGTGGATGTATTAAAGAAGAATTGTATGCCTCTATTTCAATTCATTATATCTTTCTTAGCCTAGCATATACCTAGGCTAAGTCTACAATTTCTTGAAACTCATGCGATGGAAGCTATGTGTGATGAAATCTCCATATACAAGCATTCAATCACTCAAGCATTTTTCATCTTCAATTGAAGCACTCTCAAGTACTTTGGAGTAGCCATTTGACATCACTTCAGATTTGCATATTCAAGGATGTGGTAAGTTTGTAATACTTTCATGTTGTTCATTTATCATTTCCCTTGCATGTCATCCATTTCAATTGGGTTTAATTAGTAAAGTGGGGTTTGACCAAGGAAAACCCCTATTTACTAACCCCCCAACATTTTACCCCTTTGCACGTGTCTTTGCAGCCTTTGTTTTGTAGATTTGATAGGTTTAAAGGTGTTGAAAAGTAGAATTCAAGTCAACTAGGCTCTTCAAATCAATTCATCATCTATTCAAGCAATTTGAGTGACTTTAAGCCCATTTTCTGTAGAATTGACCTCGACAACCTATTATTCAATCATTACCAGATCTGGAGTAGCAGTGTTAACCCTTGAATTTTTAGAAATCTTGGGGAGGAATGATTTGCCACCCTTGTCCAATGAGTCCCACTTGAAATCTAGAAATCTGCTTTTTTCTAGAAATCAACTCCTGATTGTCAGAAATCTGCATTTGAACAATAGGACTGATTTGCCACCCTTGGCAAATGAGTCCCACTGTGAAAAAAAAAAAATCATTAGAATTTCAGACATTCCAAAAACCTCACACATCATCTAGGTGCACTCATATTTGACCCTGTACTTTCTATTTTGCATATTTCTTTCTATCTCTTCATATTTCATAGTTTTTGCATATCACACTGTGTTTTCAAACATAACATAAATCTTAGTTTTGCATGCATTTTAGATCATCTTAATTAGTCAATTTCATTTAGTTTAGTTATTTTATATCATATCATATCACACACGTCCTTATTTGAATGAACATCTAGCATTTTAGTGAACCCAAATCTCTCTCTATCTAGGTGAAAAACTTAGGAAGAGAGCAAGCATTTCGGGTTTCTAAAATATATGTTTCAACGACATCTATAATGTCATTATGTTTGAGTTTCAAGGGGAAATAATTGGTGTTGAGAATGTTATCCTATTGAGGTTCTTCAAAGGTATTATCTAATTTTATATAGAGGGAAAGCGAACCCGAGGGAATGGGAGGGTTATTGGACAGAGGGGATTTAGAAACATCAGATAGATCATCGTGAATAGGGGAACTAGTGGGGGAGGAAATAGGGGTGGGATTCTAGGATTCATCATGTGAATTTTGTATATCAAAAATGGAAATTTAAGTGGGGCAGAGAATGAGACACTTTTTTTGACCCTAGGGTGGGGACCTTAGTGACCGAGGGTTTACCTTTAGCCCTAGTAATTCTTTGCAAGGAGGATGGAGTAAAATTAGGGCTAGGGGTAGAGGGGGGACCCTCCAAGGGTTTGCAGTGTAGTAAAATGTACTCCTTTACATTTTGACACTATGTTTGCATCCCCTTAATTAATTGGACTTAATTAAGCTTCTAATTGCCTAAATTATGGATTCCTAAGCCTTATTATTCCTATTTTCTGAAATGGAAACTGATATTAAACAAATGCTAACATTATGTTAAACACCTTAGAAATTGTGTCTTAGATTCAGGTCCTAGGTTCCATTTTCCCAAGGGCGAATGGGTCCTCCTTAAGTATCACTACTAAATTTGACTCCATTTTCTGACAAACGTTCATTGGTCTTGCAACAAACCTTTGTCGGACAATCGATGAACTAATGAAATAATTTTCATTGCCAAATTTTTATCAAAATTAAGACGATGAATTAAACATCAAAATAACAGCCCAGATTCATCGGTCGTCGGCATCATAAAATGGCTCTATTGTTCATCGAAATATTGATGACAACTCCATGTATCCACTGACGAATTATAACCAAAACGCAATTGCAACGATTCTTCCAAAGTGTCGAAACAACACTAGAAGCTAATCACCATTTTGATGAAATGGGCAATTAGTTATGACAAAGCATTCATCGTAGCTATAGCAACTTTGTCAGACCTTTTCGGTGATCTGTCGGTTTCCTTCATCCAAATTGTGACGAAACAATGCAATTTTGTTTTTAAAAAAAATTCATTGAAATGTATCATCACAGAGACTCTTGACGATGACCACCAAAACCAACCCATCAGTGAGAGATCAATCATTAGAATATGATAGAAAACTTGGTCCAATAGTCCATGTCTTGCCGATGACTTCTGTTGGCAAGACAAATCCAATGTCACACCGATCTAACCTTTGCAGGAGTTTTAAATAGACCTACACCATGCCGTCATGGAGAATCTTGGCGATGACCACTAAAGCCAATCCATCGGTGAGAGATCAATCATCGGAACAGGATAGAAAACTCAATCCAATTGTCCATGTCTTGCCGATGACTTCTGTCGGCAAGACAAATCCAATGTCACACCGATCTGACCTCTGCAAGAGTTTTAAATAGACCTGTCATCGCAGAGACTCTTGGCGATAACCAATGAAGCCAATCCATTAGTGAGGGATCAATCATCGGCACAGGATAGAAAATCACTTTGATAGTCCATGTCTTGCCGATGAATTCCATTGGCAAGATAGATCCAATGTCACACCGATATGACCTCTTTAACAGTTTTAAATAGAGCTACACCATGTCATGACAGAGACTCTTGGCGATGACCACCGTAGCAAACCCATTGGTGAGAGATCAATCATCGACACAGGATAGAAAACTCACTCTGATAGTCCATGTCTTGTCGATGACTTCCATTGGTGAGACATATCCAATGTCACATTGATCTGACCTCTTCAGTAGTTTTAAACACTGCTGGTTATCAGCAAGACATTCTGAGGGTCTTGCCGATTAAACAAGGGTCAAAAAGAAAGTAAACAGATGGAACCTATTAATTTTCTTATTTTGGGGTTCTTAAAATCATATAATAGATACCATCTTCTTGTGTAATGTACTTATATTCAGATTTGAATTTGAGACCAATTGTCATTGGACATTCCATTTTACTTGCATAGAGTATTCTATAAGTAATATATTGATAATGCCAAATGATTTATGGTGTTGTACAACTCTACCTATCATCATAGTTCTGTTGTTCCCCCCTAGAGAATCCTGCAAAGACAAGTTTACAATACTAGGTCAAATAATATGGAAAAGACTTGCTTCCATACAAATTAAATGATTATTCTTATAATGGCAATTGTCTAATCACAACAACAATTCCATGAAAGGTTATCCATGCTTCATAAGAGATGACTGATCATACATAAAGACTACAAGATGCATAGAAAAAGTATTACACTTGAGAACAACCAAGGGCTAACAAGGGAAGGAGTTAAGAAATGTCTAGATTGAAGAGAAAATGTGTAGCGAAAATGTTGAGCAGTGTCAAGAGAACAGAGCTTGTGCTCAATGGACCTCACTTTTATCATTATACTACACATCTAATACAATATTTTAATCTAGGGTTCAACTATCTCAAATCTAAAGAAGCACCTTCAATTAACCATTTAAAGTACTATAAAATAAGGTAAGACTTTTACTTGAGAAAGAGTGGGTACACTTGTAGGATTAAAGTTCTCGCAATCATCAAGATTTATTGGCACACAGACACAACCTACAACATATGAAGTAATGGATGACTACAAGTTAGTGAAATGGTCCTTAATATGTGACTGGTTTTCAAATTGATTGGTAGAAAATAAGGTTACAAACAGATCTACATAAAAAATTATGAGGACAAACTACTGTAATCATCAAGATAGATGAAAAGTGCAAAGCAAAGAGCCGAGCTACATCTCTAGAGCCTAAAAAAACACATGCAAGAAACATAAAAAAAGAACAAACCAGTTTTTGGATGAATAAAAAATGGTGCCTTTAGCAAGTGATTCACATGCTTCCACACCTAACAGGAAATTAAGAATATTTTAGTCTTCCTCTGTAAAATTAACTACCTATAGAAAAAACCCAAAAACCAATATTATATACCTCCATGTCTAGCCAAGGGTAGGTATAAGAGAAAACAATTTCCTCAATGCAATGTTGAAAAATATCAATGCTCCCTTATTGCTACACATGCATATACAAGCATTATTCTAGCACTAAACTATTCAAATATTAAGGATTTAATTAGCTATAAGATGGAAAGTTATTGTTTAGACATAATCCATCATCTTTTACATATCTTTATTCACTCCTAGAGCTTCAAATAAATTTGTGTAAATGAGACAGAAATGTGAATCTTTTATGAAAAAGAAAATTCTTAAAAGGAGGGGGGAGAGAGAAAAGGGTAGGGGGCAAGAGAATGCTTGAATGTATAGAAAAGTATAACATTTTGATCATTATAACAATGAAACGAATCTTAAGTTTGAAGCATTAATATCATTTAGAACATTTATGATCAAGAATGAATGTAAGTAGAGAAATTTTTGCATACTTGCATATGGTACAAAATTTCCTGGTTAAGTGGAAGCCTCTCATCAACAAGGAGGTCCAAATATCCATTTATCTATCTCAATCGAGCCTCTAAAACCTTCAGAGATGTCAATTTTTCCACTAACCTATTATACACAAAAGTCAAATTTTAGAGTTTTGTCACCACTAAAAACAAAAGAAACAAATCTTTGAAACCAAATCCACACACAACACAATGTGGTATTCATACAAATCCATACAAACAAACTAAACTCAGAACATTTGAATGGAAACAACTTCAAATTATGATGCAAATAATGTATTCAGGGTATAAAGAATCATTTTTCTGCCACCATAGTGAAAAGTTAGCACTTTCTTTCATCTTTGCATATTGGTTTGATGCTTAAAACGATGCATTTATTATATTGAAAAGTGCATTACCTTATTGAGCTTCTCTTTATTTCGAGAATAGTTTAATATTCTCTACTTAACAGGACCAGCCACATGACTATGGAAGCTCATTTGGCCCCTCCCCCCCCCCCCTCGCATCACTTTTTTATTCCCCATACCCAATCATATAACATTAATAATTCATTCATCCATTAATAACATATAACATTCATTCATTCATCCATTAATAACATATAACATTCATTCATTAACATATAACATTCAATCACTAACATATAACAATCATTCATTAACATATTCAGATTCATTCATTAACATATAACATTCATTCTTTTAGTTTTTACATATTATCATAAATATGGTTGTCATGATATGATTACAATCACTTTTTTTTTTGTTTATTTTATAAATCTAAAAAAATTTGAAGTGGATTATCATTTTCTAAATCATTTGTCCCCCCTTTAGTTGTTCTACCCTCTACTTGTGATCTTAATGTATGCCTAGTCATGTGCTCACAATGTGGACGCCGCTGTAAGGGGGGTCTGCTGCAATAAAAAAGAAATGTTAAATTGATATGTTTTATTATTATTGTTACAAGTA
The DNA here is from genome assembly GCA_007258455.2 of Sequoia sempervirens. Lineage (NCBI taxonomy): Eukaryota > Viridiplantae > Streptophyta > Pinopsida > Cupressales > Cupressaceae > Sequoia > Sequoia sempervirens. The sequence goes on from VDFB02335420.1 coordinate 11,666, forward strand.
TTTCATCAATTAAAAAAACATTAGAGTGGTTCTCTTTACCTGATGGGTCCACATCATGTTCCTGAACTTCTCTTATAGAATCATGCTCAACATACTAAACACCCTCTAAATCCTGATCTGCAGTTGAAACACGAAAGGTTACATTAATTAATACACCAATTGAAATTAAATATATTTAAAAGAAAATTCGAGTGGTTCTCTTTACTAATGGGGCCACATCATGTTCCTAATCTTCTCTAGCTTGATCATGCTCAATACATTGATCACGCTCTACATGTTCTAAAGTTGAAACACGAAAGGTTACACTAATTAATACACCAATTGCAATTAAATTTGTTTAATACTATTAATCCATACTGCATTTTGTATAGCACATGAATACATCCAGTACCGGGATGCACATCATGACCTTCATCTACAAGTTGTGCTCCACCCTCACTAGGTTGCATTCCAATGTTATGTGCAGTATTATCATTACTTGTATGTTTAAAACAAATAGGCATGTAATTACTTTATGGTGGAAATTAATATTGAATGGATTGCACAAGTATTCAATTTTAAATAAAGTTTATTTAGTTTATTTACTTGCATGTCGGATGCAGTGGAAGATTGTGTTTGCCTAGTCAACACTCTTAGGCATTTAGCCACGACTCCATAGCCTTGCTGGAAGGAAATCTTCAGGTCCTCTTCTGTGGGAACTCTTTTCAATTCATAGCCCTGCATTTTTGCATAATATCATGAATTTTTCTTGTATGGTGTGATGAAACCAGAATTGTTTGCAATTTATTTTTTGAATGCAATATTTCATTTATTGATACTTACAATTCGTGTCGCTAATTTCATATAACCACCAGAGCCAAGTTTGTACTGTTGTGTTTTTCTAGTCTTTCCTTTGTTTCCTTCGATGTGTTGGACAACCTATGAAAAGTCTGAAATACTTTCGATTATGTAAAAAGAAAGAGTAATTAGTAATAATTACATTGTTGATAGTATCACATACCTTCCTTGGCCTGGTGGTGTCTTTCCTTTTTTATTTTCAGCCTTCTCCTTTCCATCTGAAATTAGGTCCTTCCACTCCCTCTTCGGAATCATGGGGGGATGCTCATACTTTTTGTTCTTCTCTAAATGTGACCTATATTGGTCCCGCACATACTTTAGATAGGTACCAACTTTCTTAAGGACCTTGGTTCGGTTGAATGTTTTATCACTGAACAACACAAATAAATGGTTAATGAACTCATCTTTTAAATCTTCATTTTGGGCATTCCACCATGTACGTACATGGTGGGCCCAAAAAGCTCCAATGTAATATCACTTAGATGTTTATAAAAAACATCATTTCCTACAAAATGATCATGGAATCAATAGTCTAAAAAGAGTGATCAATTAGTAAATTTCAATTGGATTATATATAATAATAATTAAAACATTTTAAAGTACCTGGGACCTTCTCTATCTTTATGGGAACGAAATCCTGGGTCACCAAAAATGTGACTGGAAATGTTCCCATACTAGTAATATGGGAAGATCCAGGAAATGCTGCTAAAACATCACCAGTACTATTGGCCTCTGCATTCCAAGGTACATGTCCTGACACATGTTCTGGCATGTGTTTACTGCCAGAGGGTGCAGTAACAGATGCCTACATGGTATGTGTTGCCAACATTTCAGACGACAATATAGGCACGGATGATGTCAAATGATGTGATGTATGCATAGGAAGATTAGGATGGAAACTTGTACTAACCCCTACTCCTCGGGTAGCACTTGTAGTACCCTGATCATGGCTAGGAGCATCATGAGGACACAAAAAATCCTGTAAAAACAACACATATTTTAGTTCATGACATAAAAGAGTACAAAATATAGAACCATGAATAAACTTATGTTATATTTAAAGACCTCATGACAACTTACTTGCAAGTTTTTTGCTCTCTCAGTCAATATTTTAACTGTCTCTCTTATCTCATCTATTTGAGGCACTATGAATAACAATGTAAGGATTTCTTCATTGCATTTTTTGTGGTTCTTCCTTACCATATCAAGAGGGTTTGCTGAATAATAGATGCCATCATCACATAATATTGACTGCACCTCCCTATGGATGCTCTCGTCTACTGCTAGTGCCTTTCCCCAAATAGTTGACTGGAACAAGAATATTAAAAACATTATAGAAATTAACCCAATAAACTTATGAAAAAAACATAATAAAACATTTTTCTCGTATCTAATTTGTACAATTACAATGAGGTAAACCTATCAGGTAGAATTGCCTGAAGATGCATCGTGATCTATGCGTTGGGCCGAAGACTTCCCCGTATGATCAATGTCCCACTGTGACAAAAATTAAATATAAAAAACATTACCAAAATGAAACCATTAGACTTCCAAAAAAAAACAAAATAATAAAATGGTATATTGCAGTCATTAATTGGAGGTTGGGTAAAATGGTACATAGTATGTACCACCACTTTAGTAACCGTGTTTGTAACTAAGCGATTCAAATTGTAATCGATTAGAAACTCTTCCCCTGCAGTTATTAATTTTATTGCACATATGAATACATGGTTTCCCTCGCGCGCCTCGAATATGCAATTGGGTTGCTTAATTGATGACCCAGGTCATGTACTGTTTATAAACCCTGCAATATTCTCTGATGCTTTTGGCCTTCTGTTAATGTATATAGCCACTCCTTTATTTTGATCCTTATCTTTCAGCTATATATAATTTGCTGATAGTGCATACCTACACATACTTTATGTATATTGAACTAGCTGCATCCAATCTTTGTAAGTGTAACAGGGTCTGACATACTCCATCAATTCAGTAACTTTTTCTTAATAGACCTTTATGCCATCCATGCAAAATAGTCCCAAACCATGTAATGATGATGGTGCTATGTGATATATCCTCTCATTGACACAAAAAATAGTGTTTATTGGAGGAAGTTCCTTGGGTGCCCATTGTTTCCGTAGATGTTTGTACCTCAAGGGCACCTTGACGTCACCTACGCTCTCATCATCATAAGAACATGACCCCACTTTAGTAAGAAAATTTTTTATGCGTTTACAAAATTTTCTTCTAATCTTTGACCTCTAGTTGATCTCCCTTTTTAGACCTACTACATGCCTCGCTTTCCTCTTCTCTTCCTGAATTTCCCTCACTCGAGGAAGACAGGTTTGACAAATACGTATTTGGTGGTACTTGCACTCATAAGGATGTTAGATGAATTTATTTCATGGTGATGTGATCCCAAGGTGACATTATGATTAATCTATCATTTCATCACTCAAATTTCACAAGTTATAAGGTAATCAAGTATTGATAGATTGCAATTTATTGTTACTACCATCCAAATGTCTCCATCACAAATCAAATCTACTTAACGTTTTAACTCCCAAACTTTGTAACAAGTGTTAAATGTGACTATGGTCCACTAGTTACACAACCAAAGGCCTCAAATGTATTCTCTAATTGTAATCAAAGGACTTTTACTCTTCATTCAAGTAAATAAACTTGAAGGGAAACACCACCAAGTGGTTTATTGGACACCTACATGACTGAAAATAGCAGCAAATTTACATTTAATTTCCATATGTCTAAGTGGTTAACGGGGAGGGAGTATGTACTATGCTTGGTTAAGTCATCATAAGTTTAGGGTTTAGGTTTTTTTTAAGTCATCTTAAATATTCCTATGTCTAATTGCTAGGAGAATTTTGGTATTTTTTAAGGTAGGATGAGTGGTTGCATCAATGTTCTGGTTCTCTAAGAAAAGGTTTCAACATCTTCAAATAGTGAAAGTTAGTGCTCATAGTCATTTGAAACAACAACATTTTGATTATGTCTGGTGGTAGGATTTGATAACTTAAAATATCTCTACTTTGAATTTTTTTTTATCTCTAAGAACTCTAAGAGCTATAATGGGATGCCCACCATCATAGGAAAGATTCTTCATTCTCACTTTTAGGTGTTAAAATTTAACAATACCTTGATTGATGAAAGAGCCCAAAGAGCCTTTCTCCATGGTATCCAAGTACACATAGTAGTTGTCTTCTCTTATACATGTGGACATGATTTAAAGAACTTAGCTAAGAATTATTCATTCAACCTAAGGTTTTCTCATAATTCCATCATTGGAAAAGTATGATCAAATTCTTCTATAATGAAGAATTGGTCTATGTGCCTCTAGTAATCACTATAAATGTTTGTAAGGATAAAATGACTAATTGCATCAGGTAGGAGAGAATCAACTTTGAGTTCTTCAAAGATTATATTCCTCTATTCATAATTTTTAAGGGTTGTGTGTGGAGGAGGTTATCACTACCAAGAAGGGAGGAGACCTTTCCTTGCATATGTTTGTGGTGGAGGTATTAAAGAAGAATTGTATGCCTCTATTTCCATTCATTATATCTTTCTTAGCCTAGCATATACTTGGGCTAAGTCTACAATTGCTTGAAACTCATGTGATGAAAGCTATGTGTGATGAAATCCTAGACCTCAATAAAGATGTTGGTAGATTATGGGAGTTTTTCCAAGACTTGAGGCTGCTCGATAAAAATGTGAAAGCCTAAGATATTTTATTTTTTCTTTCTTATCTTACACCATTTTATGAGAATGGGGCTGCCAATGTACGAGAATATCTTTGGAAACTGGGCATGAAAATTGCAGGTTTAAGTGAATGGCGGTGCGAAAGTTATAGTACTCATTGTCCCTTGGTCATCAACTTTCCCTGAGTTTCCTTAACCTCGTCCTTGGCGCTGGTATTGACCTTGTTTTAACTCTTCCAAGCTCTTCCTCGGCGCTGATATTGACCTTGTTTTCACTCCTCCAAACTCTTCGTTGACGCTGGTATTGACCTTGTTTTAACTCCAAACTCTTCCTCAGCTCTGGCATTGACCTTGTTTTCACTACTCCAAACTCTTCCTCGGCGCTAGTATTGACCTTTCACTTGTCCAATTTGACGAGCTACAACCTGATTTCGTTAGGTTTTAGAGTATGTTAATTAAATTGAAAATTATGGTGCAATTTAGCTAGGTTTTAATATTCTACAATATAGTTAAGTATATATTAGCTATATTTTACATAATAAATAATATAATTATTCAACTTATTATAATTATATATTATATTCTTTAACAAAATTATTAAATACGTATAAAATTATTATAATTAATAATTAATAATAAGTATATTTTTATATAATACAAAATATAATTAATATAATAGTAATATATATTAATATAATATTAATATGAGAGAGAAACTAAATTTTGATTTGTTGTTTCATGTCAACAATCCAAGGATGGCATGTGTCCTTGGGGAATTATGCTCAAGGTAGCATGCCATTTGATTAAAGATATGATAATTCTCCTTTAAGACCTCTTCAATGTACCCATTGCACACTTAAGGAGACAAAGATAAATATAGGGAAGAAAATATAGAGAGAGGGGATATAATGACAAACATACAAATAGAAAGGGATACAAGGAGATAGAGAGAGGTAGAGAGATAAAGAGATAAGGATGAATAGATAGAGATATAGGGAGGGTGATTGATATATCTCTCCCTGTCGCTCTCTATCTCTCTATATCTCCCACTATCTATGTCACTCCCTCTTCCCTCCTCTATCTATTGAGCTATCTCTCCCTCTCCCCAGTTTCTCTCTTATTCACTCCATTTCTTCCCTCCTCTATCTATATCTATATCTCTATTTTTCTTTTTATCTCCCTCTCACTCCTCTCTCTATCTCTTTCTATCCATATCTTTCTCTACCTCTATCACGATCTCTCTATCTCTTTCACCATCCCCCTCTATCTCTCTATATCACTATGTCTCTCCCTCTCCTCTATATATATTGAGCTATCTCTCCCTCTCTCCTATCTTCTTCTCTCTCCTTTCTATATGGCTCTCCCCCTCTTCTTTCTCCTCTTCTACCTATCTATCTCCTCTCTTCTCTCTTTTCCTCTTCAACCTATCTCTCCCTCTCTCCCCCTCTTCTCTATCTTTCCTCCTCTACCTATCTATATCCCTTTCTCTCCCTCCCCCTCTCTATCTCCCCCTCTCTATCTCTCACCATCTCTCCCTCCCTATCCCCTGTATCCATCGACTCTCTATCTCCACCTCTCTTCCTTTATCTTCCCATATATCTCCATCTCTCTTTCTCTTCCAATATATCTCTATCTCTCTTTCTCTCCCCATCTATCTCTATCTCCACATATATTAACTAAGAAGCCATGAAAGCATACAATAGTATATGTTGGTAAAATTGTAATAGTGTTTTATTAAACTATAAGTAACACTTATCTTTCTAATGTCAAGCCTTCTTATAAAAATAGTGTTTTATTAAACTATCAATAGATTATTGTCACCACTCTTCATTCAACATAAAATGCCAAATGTAGCAATAGTTTCATTTATTTTTTCAAGTTTCATTAACCAAGCTATTTAATAGGTTGAATAAAGTTGTGTTATGACCCTTCATCTCTTTAAAATAATTAGACAATATTAGCGAGATCAGGAAGGGGAGAAAACTGAACTCCTTCAAAATAGGGGTAGTTGTGGGTTTGTTGATTTTCTTTGCATACTATATACTTAGTTCCTATAGGATAAATAAGTCACTTTAGATCATTTTATTAGTTGTGTATCCTAACTAATATAGAGTAAGCTTTTTCATTTTAATTGACTACTACATAATAGTTTATGTGTTGAAAGAATTGTTTCCATTCTTTGTAGTTTTTACATTGGAATACAAATCATATTTAATTTCATGCCAATATACTTCTTTCATAAAGATATTTGTTTGAAATAAGTGTTTCATAACCATCTAATCAAATCATAACCTATCAAAAAGGAAATAGGAAGTTTCTAAAGAAATGAACACTTGACCCAATCATAAGTGTATGGCATTCACAGAAAGGAGTGATCCACCTTAGCAATAACAACTACCTAATTTAGACCTAGTAGGTTCAACTCAACTAGCCTATCAACCTGCCTTTAAGAGGCCTCCAACAAGTTTAGAATGACCAATTTAAAGAATACAAACAAATCTCAAAGCCCAACAAAGAACAAAAGTCAAATTTCACACTTTGACTCCTTGAATCCTTGTAACAGTGCAAACCTAGTTTTTGCCCAATAACTCAAAACTTTCGCAAAACACCAGAGAAAACCTTGATGGTTTTAGACACCCATTTTGGAGTTATTAAACATACTTCAAGGGCACGTACAAGTGATTTTGCAAATTTTACAATGATTTTGCACTCGTTAATTCCCTAAAGAAAACCTTATCTTGAGTATAATCCATCATAGTCACATATGATCACATCATTCTTGACCATTTGATATCATGAAAAACCTCCAAAATCTAGTATTCAAATAACCCATATCGGCAAGAATTTGTGCAGGTCTCTCTGATTCATAAATCATTATATTCTCATTTTCAGAATATCGGCGAAAGAACAAAAATGTCACATTGATCGTATTACATAAGAAGATACACATCGGGATGACACGGTCCACGGTCTCACCAATAAAGATTTTTGTTAGCAAGACAAGTTCCATCGGGGTGAAATGAAAAGGTCATACCGAGCATATAGGTCTCATCGATGAAGTTCCATTGGAAAGAAACCTCTCTTTTCTCACCGATCAAAGCACAAGGAGTTGTATTGGAAGGAGTCTTGGTGACACGAGAACGAAGGAATAATCATCAGGGAGACTTATTACATTGGGTAAATTATTGAATGTCTTCATGATACACCATGTCTTGCTGATGAAAACACAAATAGATCAAGATAGTCATCAAGGTGACTCTTGGCAACATTTATATGAATTAGATGGATAGATTATTTGGTATCGACATTTAATGTCTCCCTGACCAAAAGAATGTTTAATCAATGTTAGTCAAGCCTGAATAAAATGATCACCCAAATTTTGAATTGTCTTTCCAATAGAACATTTGATGTGACAATGGGTAAATTCGAAGATCACCTACGCTCTTGTTCAAAGCCAGGATTACTAAAGAAGACATAGTAGGGAGATTGGCTTATGGTCTCATCGATGAAGGGAATTTATTGGCAAGACAAGTCATCGGTGTGACATTGGATCTATCTTGCTAACATAAGTCATCAGAAAGACATGGACTATCAGAGTGAGTTTTCTATCTTGTGTTGATGATTGATCTCTCACCGATGGGTTGGATTCAGTGGTCATCATCTAGATTCTTTATGATGACAAGGTGTGGGTCTATTTAAAAATCTCGCAGAGGTCAGATCGGTGTGACATTGGATCTATCTTGCCAATGGAAGTCATTGGCAAGACATGAACTATCAGTGTGAGTTTTATATCTTGTGTAGATGATTGATCTCTCACCGATGGGTTGGATTCAATGGTCATTGCCAAGAGTCTCCATGATGACATGGTGTAGGCCTATTTAAAACTTATGAAGAGGTTAGATCGGTGTGACATTGGATCTGTCTTGCCGACAGAAGTCATCGGAAAGACATGAACTATCAGAGTGAGTTTTTTATCCCATACCAATGATTGATCTCTCACCAATGGGTTGGCTTCGGTGGTCATTGCTAAGAGTCTCACTAATGAAGTTTCATTGACGAGACCATCATTTCTTTCATCAAAAAGAGCACTGGGAATATATCGGTGAGGCATGTGTCATCGGTGTAAATCTTGAATGTTCACCCGACCCACTAAGTTACACCGACAGGAGTTATGGTGACATATTCAATAACAAAAAAAGTTATCGAAAAGACTTATAACATCGGAGGAATGACTAAATGTGTTATTGCTACTAAAAGTCAGGCCGATGAAGAAATAAATGAACCAAAATGATTGTTGGGGTGACTGTTGGTGATGTATACAGGACAAAAGTTAACATCGGTCAGATGTCTAGAGTGTTACCCCAATCAACAGAGTATTCAGTGAATGTTGGTTGGGGTCTAATGTATAGATGGACCAAAGTTTGAAGGTGTCTTTCTGACTAGTTCATTTTATGTGACAGTAAGGAATTTGAAAATTTGTTATATTCGTGCCTGGAGTTAAAACATTAATGGAACCACGGAGTATAGGTAATCTAATAAATTGAAAGGAAATCATTGCAAAATGAACATTATTGCGAATTATGAAGGAAACGAGGAGACAAACAAAGGGCCAAAAAATTGTTTTAGTTGAAAGACCTCAATCAAAACTAGTAAGTCCTCTGCATTTTAACTTTTTCATTTTTCCAATTTTAAGCGAGTAATATGGAAGGCACCAGCTCAGGGAAGTTGAAAGGTAGAAAACAAACTGAGAGTAGTAACCCTAAGAGTAAGAAGCAAAAAGTTGAGTCTAGAATTGAGCCGGAGGGTGCTAAACGAAAGCTGAATCAGGATTTAATTGACCAATTACCTGGCTCTAGGTCCAGAGGTAGGTGCTCTGCGCAATTGAGGGGGGAAGTGGATAAATTTGATGACAAGTGCAAGAATATAGGAGATATTTGGACCCCAATAAGAGGCTATGAATTGTTTAGATTCCACATTCAATAAAGAGATTGTTTTGAGCCAGTTTGTAATCCATGGTGTCTAAATTTGGGAAAAATGGTTTTCCCTAATGTGTTTGTTAATATAGAGCTGGTAAAATTATTGGCCACCCACTATGACTTAAAACTTAAGGCCATATGCAGACCATCTTGGAAACCGTTCATATACATATCAGAGGCTTCAATATGTGAGGTTTTTAAGTTGGAAGGGTGGTGTAATGAGAAAATTGTGAATGAAGAGTTGGAAAAGGAGTTTTGGAGAATGGACACCACTTACAAGGGTTGGAGGTTTCCCTTACATATAATTAAACAAGATGGAAAAACTATCCCACTTGATGATGGTGATGGGCCTCCATTCCATGTGGACTTATTTGAGCCCTATATGAGATATACCTATTTCTCAGTAGGACATGTGTTGTGTATGGAAGTTCCTGAGTATATGTCCATTGTTCCCATGGTAATTGCAGCTGACATTCAATGTCATAATTCTAGGTTATTCTACTATGCTTCATTTGTCTCCAAGGAGCTTGACTTAGCATTGGTGGCAATCAAGAATAAATCCCCTGTTTTGCACCTTAGGCATTATTCTATTTTAATGCATCTAGTATTGTACTTCAGACAAGCTTTAGGGATTTGGCCAAAAAAGTTGAAGGTTTCACAGTTTGATAAAGAGGGAAAATTTTTACCCATTCAATTGTGGACTACCATTTGGGATAGTAGGTTTGCTAATTCTAGTTTCCTGTATTTTGAAGAATATTTTGTAAAGCAAGTATATGAATTCTACAGTCATCCTTGTGCGCACTCATTGTCTGATGAAATAAAATGCTTCCTTAGACCTAAGGACTTTAATGGACCAATTGATCACAATTGGGGAGACTGGTATTGCTTGGAAGATGCTACTATGGTAAGGGTGTTTGGTTTTGAGGATTCTCCATTCATTTTGCCTAAAACAGTCCCAGATAGGATTGCATATTTGGAAATTTTAAGACAAATGGATTTTTCTAGTTTCATAAATTTTGGTTCATTCGAAAAACAGGCATTTATGCCTAGTACTCTGTGCTTTGGTGATTTTACTGTGCTTGCAAAGGAAGGATATGATTTGATGCATGAAAAATTAATGCAGTATAATATGAATAAGGGTCCACCAAGAGAAGGTTTTGATCCAGATGGATATGTCAATTCTGCAAAATAAAGGATAAACATTGGATGATATGATCATGTGCCTTATCAGTTTGATGACATGATTAGAAATTTGGAGGTAGAGGAAGCAGAGAGAGTGGTGGAGGAATACAACCAAGGGTTTCAGGATATAGGGTTCCCTTTTTCTGGAAAAGAGGAAACTAAAGAATATATGCCATGAGACCTACCTAGTAGGATTTCCATATTAAAAACTCAAGATTACAACTGCCCTCCTAGAGAACTAAGTGTTGAAGAGCCTCAAGATATAGACACAAAAAAAATGGCATATAGGTCATTTGTAGAAGACAATGAATTTGTGAATTCTTTAGAATTCAGATCTTTCTTGTATAAGCAAAAGGGAAAGGAAATAAGGGAGACAGTTGATAATATTACACCAAGCAATGAGGAGCAACTACTAAATAATTTGAAATTAACTATGGATAGAGAAATGGCTAATATGACCCCCGACAAAGGAAGGAAAATGTTAGAGGATGCTAGAGTTATGATCTTTCCAAGGCTCAATTTGAATTTTTCATTGGTGTTTGATAGCTTCTTAAATGATAATAGTGCCAAAAACAAGCTTAGTCTAGAGGGGTTGACAAAAATATATGTTGGATCCAAATATAACCCAGATGAAGGATCACTCATGAGATGGGCCTTGTATCCACCTCATAGAAAGTTAGTGGTGATTGATACTGAGAAAGCATTTGGACATGTCATGACTATGAAGGTTGGAAAGGTAGATCTTATGGCGACTACAAACATTGGGAATAATGTGGCAAAACTAAATAAAGCCCAAATACAAATGTTGATAAAAGAAGAGGAAATGTACAAAATGAATAATGAAAGGATCATGAGAGAATTATTTTTTGAATGACATGCCAGGAGTCACAATGGGACCTCCTAAATTAATAAAACATGGTAAAATCTCACATGAGGTAAAAGATCATTGGGAGGAGTCAACTGCATATTCACAAGGTAAATATGATACACTTGTTGCAATAATTAGAAAAAGGTAGGACAACTTAACGACTTGGTTGAATAAGTTATGAGGAGCATATTCAAAGAACCATGTTATAGGGCAGGAACACAAGAGAATTGATGGAAGGATTGAAGAAAAGTTTCGAGAATTAAATGAAAGAGATGTTCCTAACAGTGTGGCCATTGGTATGGGTAACCAAATTATAGAGACATAGGGACTATTATGAGGAACTACGAGAAGATTCAAAGTGGCTGGTTGATGTTACGAATATGGGACTACCTACACTATTTGAAGATGGAGAAAAGTTGAAAGAGAAAGCCAAGTGGATCGAAGAATATGAATTGATGTTGCAGGGAATTTTGGAAAATGCTACAGGGAAGGATTTGACATTGGAAGAGAGTTACGAGCACAACGAAAGGATGATAAAGGTGGAAATATCGGCTAGGAATGCATTAGGAGATGTCGATACTCATGAATGAGAGGATTATCTAGATCATTTATCAAATGTTCATATATGGCTGAATAGAGCCTAATCTCTTGTTTTAATTAGTTAAGTAAAATAGAACATTTGTGAAGGGGCGTGTCCCTTCCAAGTTTTGATGTATTTATATATGTTCCATAGTAATTTAACAGATATAGGCATTAGGAGATATTTAGTAGATAGCTTTCTAGAAAAATGCTTTCATCTATAGATATTCAGATGCATGTATTTTGATGGAGTGAATGAAGATATCTAAGTTATGGATTAATAATTTGGTATCAGTTGTTTGTTAAATTTATGCAATTATTTGATTTTCTCCATTATGATGTTTCTCTATTTTTTAAATTGATATAACAAGTTTATATTCAATTTACCATTGTACATTTTCTATATATGTGTGATCTGGTTATTTGGTTCTCTTAAGTAGGGATTAAAATATTTTAATCAATCACATCAATTGGGAAGTGTTAGTTGGATTAATAAGAAGAATCACATAACTAGAATTTCCATTCTATCTCAAGAAGAGTTTGTCAATTATTCACTTGCACGTTTACACAAGTTGTAAGCAATTTTTGTGCTTGACAATTTGAATTATTGCCATTATTGAAATACACATTTGTAGATATTCATTAGATTCCATATACCCAATAAGGCACTAGTCTCACCTTGTATTCTTTTATAATTTTCATTATTCTTATTTACTTTACACTTACATTTACAAATACACATACATATGCATTTACTGTTTTCATTTATTTCTCATGTAGTTTAATAGTTTGATTGATTTCATATTATATGTGTTGAAGAATTTAGAATTTCAATTACATTAATTTATTGATATGTTGTATCGATAACACTACAAAACCATATGCTCTTTGAATTTACACTTGCATTTAGAAATACACATTTGTATACATAAATATAGATTTCTTTAATGATGTGTTGCATTTATTGTTCTAGGAGAGCATCTAGTAATTGCATTTACATTTACAGTTAAAAATACAAATACATACATACATACATGTTTATGCATCCTACGCCCTATTCATGCATCCTAAAATTACAACAATATCCATGGGACCTTTTAAACAAGCTACAGTGATCACAAAAAGTGTAAGAGCCCCTTCATATCATGTTTGGACTACAAAACCCTCAAAAACAGGGTAACCAGGCTGTATGAAAAGAAATGAAGCTTTCTAACTCAAATCAATGCCTTAAGCCCTCAAATCAGATTCAAATCAAAGCCAAAAAATATCTTCACGAGATGGAATTGATTTCACATCAAAATATGGCTACATGTGACCGTACAGTGCTACATAATAGGAAAAATACAATTTTTTTGAAGAAAAACACAGATTTTCAAATGTCAAGAGCTTGTATTTTAAATCCTCAACCATCAAAAACCATTACAATGATCACTTTATTCCTTTTAAAGGCCTTTACACCTCAACCACTGAACAACCACCTCTACAACTCACTTTTTAATCTTTTATGATCACATAAAACATAAAACAAACCAATTTCAAGGTTGTTAACATCACTATTGAAATGTTTTTTTATTTTTTTACCTTTCAAACATTAAAAAGTACATCATTAAATTAATTATGTAATGTCATAAAAATTAAAAACATCATGAATTAATTATGTAACCACATAATTCAAATATAATTCTATCAAGAAATTAATATCAAATAGATAATATAATCACATAATTCATACATTTCAATGTCATTGATCTACTTCTTCATCAAACTCATTGTCTGCATCATCCGATCCATATTCGACATTGTAAGGATTGGTCATATCATCATCATCATCATTGATATCACTTTCGATAATGCCATCATCCACATGGATATCATCTTCATAAACATTAGCTCCTACATCATCATGATCGAGTTCCTCCTCTTCGACATCTTCGTCAGGGACATCATCAACTAATTGTTGATCCTGATCATCATCTACATCATCTTCTACATCTTTGGTATCTTCTTCTTCCACCACATTATACTTTACTGGCCTTCTTCTTGGATCATGTCTCACAATAAATGACCAACCCATTTTACCTGGAACCTCTGAGTAAAATACTTGCTCACATTGGCTTGGAAGAACATAGGGCTCATTTCCAGCTCGCTCGATCAACCTTGTATTAACCATGGTAAATCCATTATCATGTTCAATAATATTTCTCTCGGGATCATTTTCATTCAATCATAGCTTGTACCATAGGACGAAAAAAAATTTAATCTGAAGGACTTAGAGTCACACTCAAGTATATCATCCAAAATCCCATAGTATCGATTTTTTGAGACTTTTGGATGTATGTCACTTCAAGATGAAACATTAGTCACTTGAAAGACTAAAATTATACTAGAATCACAAGTTTTCTTTGTGTCATCCAACTTTTTGATTCAAAATTTATGACCATTGCACCACATAGCCTTGTGGTGTTTCACTTGCAATATGTCAAACATGTAAAATTATTACAATATCCTCAGTTGATAAACATATTTATTCTTGGCCGAATGTATGTAAAGAAAATAATCTCAACATATATATACATCAATATAATTGAAAATAATTAAATAATATGGGTGATTAATATATTTATACATACCTGTTTATCTCTTCAACCATATGCTAAATCAATTTCCCTTTGTGTAACATTGTAATCTCCATTACGGTGAGCTTCTTTAACCAATGAAGCCACACCTTCCCATGTTAATGAGAAACCAAATTGTTGACATCGTTCAATCCATACCGTCATGCAATCAAGATTGTTTGTGACGTACAAATGAAGTGCATCCCACTCTCAGTGAATTGTATACAAAAAAATAGAATTCAAAAATGACGTATAATTAGTTAAATACCACAGTACAAGAACATAATTTATAATTGATGCATATTGAAGATTAATAATTAAATAAGTACAATATACATAAAAACCATATGTAAAATGTATTCCAATTAATCTCCATGACCATCTTATAATTACCTCTCACTTTCCTCAATCTACCTTTCCCCATCAGGTACTCCCCTTTGAATTTGTCAATGGAGTTGGGATCCCAAATGCGATCTACATGGATCTTTGCTGCAAACTTAGGAAGATATTCAGTAATGTACACCATAGTATGGTATACCATATATCCCTC
>VDFB02335421.1:0-56121 GCA_007258455.2 Sequoia sempervirens
ATAGATTTTCTTGAATGCTTGAATGCTTGGATCCTTTGGAGACCTACAAAAGTGTTAGCCTTTACAAAACAATGACAACATGAACACGCATAAAATTTGGCATGATGTTAGATCTTGAATTGTTGCAATAAAACTCTAATAATGTTGCTCTTGACAATAATGCTTGATCATAAGTTCTCCAAATTTTCTAGATCATGAGTTTTTCTATTTGTTGTTGTTAGATTAGAAATGATGCTATAACTAGGTATTTATAGAAATTTATTCAATTTACCAAAAAGTAAATCCCAACAACCGTATTTAGGTATTTGAATTTCAAATAATAAAGTGTCACAATTGACATATTTGAATTTAGATCCAAAATAAGGGGACATAGGCACCCTAGGAAACAATGTTCCACCCCTATTTTTTTTATTTTTAAAGAGTCGTGTATAAAGTATTAAATGAGAGTGTTTGTTTTATACTTGTAAATTATTGGAAAATATTTAAAATAGGTTGTGGAATGCATAATTTAGGAAGTTGAATACTTAATTAGGTCCAATAACTTAAGGGGGAGCAAAACATAGTGCGAAATTGTCAAGGGTGACAATTTACGATGCCACACTTAGCCCCCACTTTAGTGAGAGTATGAACTTACACTCAGATTCACACTAAAGTAGAAAATTATATGTCAAGAGGGGTTCAAATGCACAAATGTTGAAGAGATAGGATAAAAATAAATCTAGGGATATTGTCAAGCCCCCATGATCCAAGATTCCATGGTAAAACAAAATAGACACAAAGGAAGACACATGTATGATATGTAGAAAGACAACATACACAAACAATCAATGTCTTGAAATGAAATGCAAAAGGATGGGTATGAACTAACAAGTTGTGTTATGGTACCAACCACACCAAAGGCATTCATGACTCACACAATAGTGCAAAGTCTGATACTTTCTAGGTGAATCATGTAAACAAAAAGGAACATGGGCTAGTGAAGACTGCTTTTCACTAGGTGAGCCCCCAAGAAAAGGATGAGAAATACACTAGGTATTCTAGGTGTACCCATAACAAGGTGGCAAAAAATGAGAAACACACAAGGTCTAGTGTGTTAAAAGGCGCAGGACAACCTAGAGGGGGTGAATCAGTTGTCACAAAATTCAAACTTAAAACTTCCACACTTATCAATTCCACAACCACACTATTATGTTATTAAGTATGAACATGAAACACAAATAACAGAAAGTAAAATAAACACAATGAACACCAGATTTTTACATGGAAAACCTAATGAGGGAAAAACCATGGCGAGAATTAACTCACAATATAAAGATATAGCAAAACCAATTACAAAGGCTCACTACCAAGGGCTCACTGCCCAAAAGAGGACTCGCTATCCAAATACAAAGGCTCACTACCTATAGAAAGGACTCACTGTCTAACAGGGAGGCTCACCGCCTACTGATACAAAAGAGAACAAAAGATCCACGACATCAATTAACACACATCCACAGCTTTGATCAGAAGATTGCAGAAACCTTCAACTCACTACCTTCAGGAATCTAACATAATGAAGCATTGCTGCCCCAACTTACTTTCACACACTTCTACTCTTTTAATTTGTGGCTTACTTCATCACTTTGCATCACCATCCAATTCTTCACAATTTGACTTGCATTTATACCATCTTCAACCTTAGAAACTTTCTCCAAGGTTGACCACATAAGCTTTATTTCATAAATTCAAATTAGGTTGGCAACTCAACATTCCCGCAGTGGAAAAGAATGAGAGCACAGACCAATAAAAATACTTAACCAAGACCAAAAATAATGTCTCAAATCAACTACATGTTTCCTTAATTAAATTTTAATTCTTCATTGAATGAAGTGTAATCACTAGGTTGGCCAAACCTAATGAAAACACAAATGAACATTGATGTACACGCTTTCCAACAAGAAGATGACCCACATATGACGCAACACGCTTCATTATGCACAAGAACACATCTCAGGTTCCTTCAGATACATTCGTAGAAAGTACAACAATCTTCAAACACCAAACTCCTTCCATCAGTTCATCTAGATTGTGCAAACACATACAACAACTCTGAAACTTGATTTCTGAATCACCAAACCACACATATCTTTGCCAAAACCAAGAGCACACCATTATAAGACACATTCCAGATCTGCAAGATCTGAAATAGAAAAATGGAGAACTGCGAAGCAGAAACATTTCTACCAGTCCACAGAAGACCAACTCTGCTAGAAAAGTTCACACGCCGATGAATGTAACTTTCACATCCCATTGAATCAAAAGCTACAACTTAGGAGATATCACTACTAGATCACCATTAGCAAACCTCCAGATCTGCAAAAGCATAGAATCAACACAAGAGAAATGCGGAGTACATATCGTAGCACATTCTGAACACACTCATAACTCTGACTTCTCTCTTTATTAATTTTCTCAAAAGCACTTGGAAATTCATCATTTCAGCACATCTACAACATCATAAGGATAGCTCCATGTACTCACAGCATCTCAACAACATCTAAACTATACATGCACAATCTGCAACATACTAAATTGTGTTGGCATCAATGACAACATTAATGACAACACCACCAAACTTTCTCACACTTGCAACAGGTTCATGATATTAGATTGGATTGGAATGGGTGAAGATGGATTAGGATAGATTAGGTTGGATGGAAGATAGGTTAGGTGGTTAGACATGGTTGGGTATTGATTGGAAGAGTAAATTCCAGGATTGATTTTGGATGAGGATGGATTAGGAATGGACTGGATATATGTTAGAGGATGATTAGGACAAGATGGGTGATTAGAAGAATAAGATGTGAGGATGAATATGGAGGATGGGATTAGACTTGGGATCAAATGTCAAGACCTTAAGATGATTTGATTTGATTAAGGTTGATTCTCTATACTTGGGATAGGCTAATGTTCCTAAGCAAGAGTTAATTGGATTTGATTTTTACTTAAGATAGGCAAAGTTCTTAAGTAGGGATTGATTGGATTTGATAACTATACTTAATATAGGCTAATGTTCTTAAGCAAGTTTGGATTAAATATGAGATCAAACTAAGGCCTTGACTTTTGATTGGGAGATTGGATTTGAGATGGATGATAGTGGATTAAGGATAAGATCCTTGGATGAAAAATTCAAGGATAATGATGGAAAGATATGATGTATGAAGGAAATTAAATCCTTAACCAAATTTTGATGTTCAAGTGATGATTTTTTTTAATTAAGGATTATGTATTATTGTATGGATGATTATATTTTTGATAAGGATAGATGGATTAGATTAGGATTTGGTTATGATGGGATTAGGTTGATAAAGGTATTGGATTAAGATGATAATGAAGGATGAGGATTAAAGATAGTAATAAAGGAAGTGTATTAAGGATGATGGAGGATGTGGATTAGGGATGATCATGGGGATTAAGGATAATAGTGAAGGATGTGGATTAAGGATGATGGGTAAGGGATAATTGGGACAAGATGGATTATTAGAATGATAATAAAGGATTATGATAGGATGATGAGGACAATTAGGATGAGGGGGGATGATTAGGATGAAAATGGGGGATTAGGATGGGTAGATTAGGATAAGGTGATTAGGATGAAAGGGGAATAGAATGAAAATGGATGTTAAGGGTTGGTTATGATGAGATGGAGGGGTGATTAGGATTGGAAGGGGTGATTAAGATGAAAATAGTGGATTAGGATGAGATGATTAGGAATAGGTGATTATGATGAAAAAGGGGTGATTAGGATGGAAAAGATGGCATGATTAGGATGTGGAGGGATGATGAGGGTAGGAAGAACTAGATGAGGTGAAGGTTTTGCTTTCTTGGCTAGGAGATAGAATTGAAAGCACACAAAAAAACAAAGTGGCCAATTTTGATGGATTTTTATAGTGTACATGTTCAATCCTCAACAGTGCCTTGGTTGATTTGTTTTCCACTGGTTATAGCACAAGAAGACACTTCAAGCGCTTGCACAATCCTAAATTATTCAAGTGGGATTATAGATTAATGTGGGCTCACCACCCAGGCTTGAGCTTGGGTTAATACTGCTTGATACTCGGGTGGTTCTTTGGGGCACCCTTTCTCACGAAGGCAGATAGCTAGAGATCTAGTGGCATAGGGTCATCAATGGATGCCAACGGGCTCACCTTCTCTCTCTCCTTGGGAACTATCAAAGTTCTCTAGAAGGATTTCTATCTCCACCTAAGGGAATATGTGGTGAGTAACTTCATGGTACGATCTGCATCCCTTGCACTACACTAACCTATGGCCAAAAGGTCTTAATCTAGGATACACACAGTTGCTAAGGCATCCTCTATATACCTCAAGGGTACATGAGGGCCAAATCTGTAGATGAAAGGGAAAAATTTCAAATAACTGGGAGGAGAGGGTAACCCACTCTCCACCTTCATTTCTCCAAGGTATGAAGCTCTTGGAGCCTTAGCCCAATTGACAAAATTCCACTTCCAAGAGGTGTGTCTTTCGATTCACACCCCGCTCTTTATACTCCACCAAAACACGAGAGTTGGATTCATCCCCTACAGTGATGAAATCCCTAGGCATGCCCCCTAAAATGAATGATCCAAGTTTATTTGATCCCCAAGATCGCACGAAGCACAAGGGGAGAGCATACACATGTTGGATTCCTTGGGATGAAAAGAAAAAGAAAAAGAGTAAGTGATGTTTTTGATCCTCAAGATCACACTAGGTGCGAGAGGAGAGCATACACACCACTCACTCGAAGACACATCAAAAAAAAGTTCATTAACCTTAAGAAATGAAATTTTCCTAGATTAGTGGAAAAAAGAAAGCCTTGGACAAACGAATCTGCAAGAAATTGTTAGTAGTTTGATGAATTTTCTTTTGACAATCAATTTCAAGCTGCAAAACAAGTGGTTAGATGATAAGATGATCAAATAAAAATATTGTTAGCATGAAGATAAGCTTAGATATGTGATTATTTTTTCCTTAGATGAGCATTACAGACTTGCAACATGCATTAGTATCCAAAAACAGAGATTAGATGAAAAGAACAGCCAAAATAAGACCTAAAGATGCATTCTGAAACCCAGGTGCCATTTTGCAGATAAAGTTGCAAATGTGTCAAAACAAAGGTGTCATTCTATGAACAGAGGTGCAGTTTTGCAGGTTAGCTCAAAAAATAGCTTTCTAGAGGCCAAAAATTGATGTTTTTCAGTGACCCAGTTCAAGAAACAGCTAGAAATATAGGTAGGGACCCAAAATGCAGACTTGATGCAAAAAACACCTGATAAACCCTATAATATGTATCCTAGAATAGATGCACAAAATTGTACTTCTATGAAAACAGAGGCGCCATTATGTGAACAGGAGCATAGCTTTGCAGATTGAACCAAAAAAACCACCTCTGGGAGTCAAAAAATAAAGTTTTAGACTAACCCAAGTGGGAAAATGAGTTGATGAACATATGGGGGACCTCAAAAACATGTAAATATGGCTATAAAATTCTCCCAAGTATAATGAAAATGAGATGAAAACAAAGAAAACCCTAGGTGCCCTAGAAAGCTTATATGAAACCCTAGTCTTACAAAACTTTAAAAACACCTAGTTTAAGCATGAAAATAATGGATGGGCCTACAAAAAAAAGTGTTAGGATGATGAGGACCTATAAAATAAGATATTAGAAGCCAAAAAAAACCCTAAATCTAGGTGAAAATGATGAAAACAATGTTGAAAAATGGAAGCGCAACAGTTTGTGACAAAGACGCGGCTTTGTGAAGGAGAAATAGAGCTGTAGTTTTATGAAGAAGCTATGCTTCTATCCAAACAGAGGTGCCTTTCTGGGAAATAGAGGCACAGTTTTGCATTTTTTGTTTGAGAACATGACCTACAGCTTCAAAACTCACAAAAACTTCAAGAAACGTTAGAAAAGGTTGGGGTAACCCACCGGGCATGCCAAAATGAAGAAGGTAAAGATGGAGAAGAAGGTAAATGATAAAAATATATACAAATGAATAAGAAATAAACATAATAATGTTATACCTTCATTGCTCCTTCCTCTTCATGGATTGAGCTCACAAGAAGCACCCATTCTTGCAAATTTGCTCTAATGTTGATAAGGGATGTGGTTGCTCACAATTTTAGCATGATGATGGTATGATGGAGATGTATTTGATGGATATTGGGCAGCATAAGGATATGGAGAATGTGTGTTATGAGGAATGAGAGCCAATGCCTCATCATATAGAAGTTTGGTGAGAGGAATCAATGGCTAAGATTGAATGGCTAATGGAGGGTTGAGATTGATTGAGAAGGTGAGGTTTGGATCAAGGATGAGGATTGATTAGCCATGTGGCAAGTGTCACAAGATGGATAGGGGTGAAATTTGGAGGTGTGCTCACACATGTGTGAGCACACATTGGGAAGAGAGGCATTAAAGAGATAGGGCGGCTTGTGTAAGAGGTTAGTGGGGGTAGGTGAGATTTAGGAATTTAAAATTAGGAAATAATCATAATGATGATTAGGGATGAAGGTTAGACCAATTAATTAAGGATTAATTGATTAATGAGGATAGTTTGAGTTAATAAACCAAGGGTTTATTAACTTAGGTGGAGTTAAAAGTTGGAGAATGGGATAATGAGGATTAAGAAAGGGATAAAGTTAATTAATCAAGGATTAATTAACTTAAAAAAGGTTAGGGGATTTGGAGGAATAAGGGTAAAGGTTAGCTTTACTTAAATAAATGTGGATTTATTTAATTAAAGGTGGTGAATAGGGGAAATCAATTAAATAAATAAATATTATTTAATTGATTAATGGGTTAGGATAGGCTAAAATGAGGTGTGGATGGGTCACATTTTAGGTGTCTACAAAAAGATCAAATTCTAAATTGGAACTAAAAAAAATGCAACTAAATCCACCAACTTCACAAGGTTTCAAAATATCCAATTCAAATGAAAAGTTTAGACAATGAATTCAGCAAGTATGACATCATCAAGGTGGGATGAAGGAGCAAAGGAATTGGATCATGCAAGAAAATCCATCTAATTAGATGAAAGGTGAAGTTAATGGATAAGTTCAGATGGGGGGTAAACTTCAACAAGCTATTAAACTAGCTTAAATTGAGGTCTTGCAGGAAAATACAAGTGAACTAGATATTTATGTAAAAGGGGAGATTTAATTGGACATCGAGTTCTTGCAAAAATAAAATAAGTGTATTTTCTGGGGAAAACCAACTAAATGAGACACTTAAGGAATGAGGAAGTTCAGTAGGGCATTGAGTTACCAACAAAACTACACTTAGCCAATTTTCTATTTATTTTACTTTTTGTGGGGAGTAATAATTGAACTAACCTTTGTGAGAGAAAAGCCAAAGTCCACCTTTGTAATTTTCTAACAAAATCCTCTTTGCATTATGCTTTGGAAACATTTTCTTTAGTGAAAATTCCAACTATAACATCTAACAAAAATCCCCATTCCATTATGATTTGATGAATGTCAATACCTTTCTTTAAAGATACTATTTTCAATAATTTCATTCCATGTTTTAGAAACCCACTTCAATATGACCTATATTTGTTGAGTTTTGCTCTAAAAGTTGTGCATTTGACCTTATACACCCTTTCTTAATAACTAATCTAAAAAATTCTAAATGGGTCCCCTAAGTGACAAATATGTTTAACTCTCATAAAAGGCCTAATTTTGAGATTTCTCCATTGTTTCCCTTGATATTTCATGTGTTTCAAGGTTTTAGGGGTATCCAATTTTTCATGCCCTTCCTACCGATCCTGAAACCCTTCCTTCAAACCTTATCAAATTTAATTAAGTCCTTTTTTAAGAGTTTTAGGTTCTTCCTTACTTTGGTACATATTCCCTTGCATCTCTATTTCCCTAATCTCAATCTTTCATCCTCAAAATATTGCTAAATGTTTAACTTTTAGGCTTTTAGAGTGTTCCTTACTCTTTTCCCAAGTCCAATGCTTATAGGGATGCTTAATGAGGTATCCTTGATGGAAGTGGTTTGATAGTGAAGTATTTTTAGTTGATTTTATTGGGGAATCAAGGTGGTAATTAATCACCTCCCCTCACAATACATATAACGAAGATTGTGTTTTTTGTGGTACATTAGGGTGTAATCTCCCATGATCCCTTAATAAGAAAGTTGAGGATGTCCCTATTGATTTTTTTTGTTTCACCTCATCCATTTTCAATAAGGAGGTCCTAGAGTTTTTGTTAGGATTAAGCTTTTTTTAATCTAAGTCTTTAAGATCTTTGGTCAATGTAGTTACATACAAAAGTAAATATCTCAAGAGTCCTAGGTGCCAAGTAAAAAGAAAATGTTTTAGTTTTTGTCTTCACTCCACCCACATATCATAAGGAAGTTTAGGGTTTATGACATATTGCATCAAAGGAAATGATGTTTAATGAGTCATCCACCATTCTTGACATGGAGGATACACCGGTTTTCCTTATTTATTGTATTTTTTTTATCAAGGTTCAAGATCATGGCAATTTTGAGAGGGGGAAAGAGATTCTAATGGCTCATATACACCTTTCCCATAAGATTGTAGTTCTAATCTAGATGTTGGTTCTAGGTGGTATGTGTTTTTGTATCATCATAGGGTTTCCAAAAATATCCTTATAGCTCTTATAAATCTATTAACATATGAAACTTTGTCAAGTTTTGTTATCCTTGACAAAAAATATCTTAAACCATATACAACCTTTTAAACCCTAAGAAGTTGTGTATTAATGTGGAAACCTTTGAATAGTGATTAGAGGTAGCATGCAGTATTGATAGGTCTTTAGGGATGGCAAGGATAACAATTTTTAAGCGATAGGTCCAAGAAAACAAGGGTTTCCATCAAATGTTGAAGGTTTGTAAATATGTATGGAAGAAAATGATCATGTTTTAGTTTATGAGGTGATAACAGTGCAAGGTCCTTAAGGTCAATGCCAATAGTATGAGGTTTGTAAGGTTTCTAGTCCATAGTTCACAATGATGGTTAAAAGACACAAGGTTTTGACTTAGTCATGAAGAGTTTGTCAAATTATTTAAGACTAATACTGTCATTCACAATATTGTTGAATCATCAACATCATCATCTTTAGGGAAGAGTATGAAAGAATTTAAACTCATAGGGTTTTAAATATTTTTCAATAGGATTGTCCATATAATAAAAGAATATATGAAAAACCTAAGATCCTAACTCGACTTTATGACAACAATTAAAGAGATATATGGCTATTGTCACCATACTTGATTTTCTTTCAAAAGGTCATGTATGTGTCATAGTGGTCTTCACAGTATCAAAATCATGGTAACAGCTTCTTGAAGAAGTTGAATGATATAAAAAAGATAAAAGTCATAATAATGAACCATTTTCAAATCACAAGTGATAGTTCTCATGGGGTGGATGATAGTAAAGAGAGCTATCAAAGCCAGTATAAAACCTATCAAGATTGCATTGACCCCCTTCAAGTTTCAAACGCATACATCATGATGTTAGCACTATCCAAACTTTTGGAAAACAATTTATACATTGTTGAAGAAGGAAGTGATATGTAAATAATAGTGGGGAAACATCAAAAAAACATGTTCAAACCCTTAGGTTCTATGCATCACTACAAGGAGACCTCAAACTCTATTGTAAATCTTGAGACACCTCAAAACCTAGTGTCAAATCATAGAAGAACACTCACAATGGAAATCTATGGAAGGAGTGTTCAAGGTTAATGTTGAAAGATATCAATCATAACATTTATTAAAGGAACTTGATACGGTAAAAAAAACACATGTTCAATCAAGAACACATGCATCGTGATGTTAGCACTATACAAACTTCTAAAAAACAATTTATACATTGTTGAATAAGGAAGTGATATGTAAATAATAGTAAGGAAAGGTCAAAAAAACATGTTCAAACCCTTAGGTTCTATGCATCACTACAAGGAGACCTCAAACTCTATTGTAAATGTTGAGACAACTCAAAACCTAGTATCAAATCATAAAAGAACACTCACAATGGAAATCTATGGAAGGAGTCTTGAAGGTTAAGGTTGGTGCAGTGTCCGGACAAACGAAGATCACCAGGAAGCTGAAAAAGTTGGGAAAGATGGATGAATTGAAGGAACTTGATGAAACAAAGGGTGACTGGAGAGAGTATATCTCCCTGATTGGTGATTATTGGGGCTAGTTTGGAAAATTTGAGTAATGGCTTTCTCTTTTGTTCCCATTTAATGGTTGTTCTTCTTCTTTTGTCTTTTTGCTTTCATATCCTGGACTGTTATTTCCAAATAGCTTTGTTATGGTTTTAGATTTGCTAGCATATGGTGGACTTGATGAATGGTCTTTGCAGCTTTAAGTACTCTAGTAGTAATCTTATGTTTTTGATTAATTATGGTAGTTCTATGGTTATAGTTATGTTATTTGGCCTGTGTGCCTCCCTGAATTGGCTATTTTTTGGTTTTGGCTGGTGGTGTTGTTTTCCCACCCTATTTTTCCTTTTTTTGGTTGTAACCATGGGATCAAGGCCCTTTCCCTACTAATCTAATAAAAAAAAATTATTAAATGTCAATGACATGAAAATGAATTTTGAGGCTCATAGACTTGATAAAAGTAAAAGCCTATGGAGGATACTAAACAACCATGAGTGACTAAGGTATAAATCACAATACAAGGCTAGTGAGTATGGTTCCATGTCAAATAGAGACATCAAAAGAAGTCATCAATAGTCTATTGTCTATTGATAGTATCTTCAACCTACATATGTTGGTAGTAATGAGGTAGTGTGAATAATGGCATCATGTGCAAAAATTTAAGGGTTTCAAGGTGAATGAACATCCTACAAACCAATACTTATTGTTCCTAATTTTATAATTTAAAAAATTACCAGGGATTTGGACCATCTCTTTAGTTTCATCACTACAACCATCGGTTGTAAATGAGCATAAGAAGAATTTGCAAGATAATAATGTTGCCAAGGCATTGTTAAAGGCTCCAAGAAACACAATATTGATGACAATTTGTGAATGACCTATTGAATACATGACCAAACTAGACTAACAATGCACTATTGAAAGTTTCAAGGAACAACAAGGGAAGTCAAGAGATAAATGATAATATAGTAGTGATAAGGCTTTAATCCATAACAACCAATGAAAGGTTCATGAATACCTCTCTATTCATTGTTGCAAAGGGAAGTGAACTATTAATAGATAGTGTATGGATGGTAGTGCCTATGATAGTGTTAAGGGGTGGATTATGAATGAAAAGTATGAAAGAGTAGTATCCAATAAGGATAGACAAAATCATTATGGAGCAGAGCAGTGCTAAGTGCGGGAATAGGCACACATTCAATTTTTTGAATTTTGAAGGTGTTGAAGAGGGAGAAGACGCAGATCCTAATGGAGATGGTGGCGATGGTGGGTTCCTGGAGGTTGCAAGAGTTGTGTTGTGGCCTTTGTTGGAGTTTCTTGCATTTGATGGGCCATTGCTCATGCGCTCTTTTTTGGAAACTATTCTTGGCGGCCCTCTGGTCGCTCACTCCTCTAGTGGCTAGGTCAGGTTTAGGTCGTTGGGCTTCCTACTGCTCAACTCCCCTATTCTTTCCCTTGTTCAGTGGTTGGGGGTTGTTCTGTTCTTTCACAAGCCCCTTATGGGTTTCTAGTGATGGTGGATTTTTACCTTGTATTTACTTCTACAGTGTTGGGGTCATCATTGTTGCTCCTCTTTGTAGTAGTCTTATTCTTACCCTATGTTTCCTATTTCCACATTTTGTGGTCTCTAGATTCATGGTGTTGTTTGCTTTGGGTATGGCCTGGTTTATGCTTGCTTTATGTGAGCTACTCTGTTGCTCTTGGGTTTTGGAGTTGTTCTTTCTTTCTCCCTCGGGTTCCACAGACTCTATGGTGGTTCTAAGTTCATTCTTTAGAATTTCTTTGGAGTTTTCTACTTTTGAAGGAGTTTCTAAATGAGTTTCTATCTTGGCCTTGGTGGTTTGGGGTTTATTGATCTTTTGGGCTACTTTGCCTAAAGTATGGGTTATGGTGGATCTTGTCAGAACTATTACTATTGCTCCTTTGGGGGGATGGTTCCTTGGTTTTGTGAAGTTGCAAGTTGTTGACCTCTTTCTGTAGAGATGTTTAGCGAGAACTTTGTTGAAAGCTCCTTTGTTCCTTTGGTGGTTTTAGAGACCCTGCCCTATTTTGTTGAGGGGGGGTTTGTGCTTCAAAATGGCTTCTTGGTTGGTGGAAGTGGTTGTGTTGGTGGTTGTGTTTGGCTGGGGGAGGATTTTTGAGCTTGTTGGGGTGTTGTTTGCCTCTCTCTATGTGTCCTGCTACCGTGGTGTGGTTTTGGTTATGGGGGTTCCCTTGGATTGTTGGTTTCCCCTTGTGGTGGATTTTCTTTTTCTGAGGAAAGAGTAGATGGTTATTCTATGTTGTGGGTTGATCTTGTTGTTGGCCGAGAGTTTGGTGTTGTCCTTCCTTTTTTTCCTTTGGTCTGGTCACCTTGGGAGGAGGTGTTTTCCTATTCTGTTGGAGTTCTTTCTTGCTACCATGTTCTACAATTGTTGTATTCAATAGAG
Organism: Sequoia sempervirens; assembly: GCA_007258455.2. Taxonomy (NCBI): domain Eukaryota; kingdom Viridiplantae; phylum Streptophyta; class Pinopsida; order Cupressales; family Cupressaceae; genus Sequoia; species Sequoia sempervirens. The sequence continues at coordinate 12,606 of VDFB02335421.1, forward strand.
GTGAATATTTCTCCTATTAAGGTGGAGCCCTCTCCTATTGAGGTGGAGATGGAGATTGTAGAGATGGTGGGAAGTGCCTCTCTCCTTGGTTGGTCCCTATCGAGGTGGTGCATGCTTTCTCTAGAGGGAGGCTTCTTCGGTAGTTCTGGCCCCCGCTCCTTCCTCTCCTATAGAGGGGATCCCCATCCTTTTGAGGTGGTTTTGGGGTTGGTGTCTAGCTAGTTGGTGCATTTTGAAGAATGTTTCTCTACAACTATTTGTGACTTTTCCCCCTCTTTTGGTGGAAGTTTGTTAGGCTCAATTTTGACTAATTTGAGCGGAAGGTCTATCGCAGTCTAGCTATTGCAGGAGGTTTATGTCCTAGTTGGTTTTGGAAGCCTTGTAGGACTTGTTGTGTTATGGGTTGGTTCTTGGCTAAAGGCCTATACTGTTCTTGACTTAGGACTATTATTTGTCCTAAGGGTTTTGTCACTCCTAGTTTTGGTGCCTAGAATGAGTTATTAGTTTGTCTTTGACTTAGGACCATTATTGGTTCTGAGTGTGTTGTCACTGCTGGTTGTTATCTGGTGACTAGGTGGTGTTTGTTTCTATTGTATTTCTGCAGTGTTTCTGCTAGTACTGTTTCTTTGTTTAGTGGGAAAATTTTGATATTTTTCTATTTGGAAGTGTCCTTTTCTTATCTCTATAAAAGGTTCTTGTTCCTTTCAAAAAAATTCTTACCTTATCAAAAACAAGGATAGACAAATGACAGTCCCTTAAATGACTGTCATAACAAGTGAATCTTTGTCAAATGACAAGAAAGAGTCATGATGAATGTCTTGTAAAAATATGATAGTGAGCATCACGTTAAAGATTGGAGAGCATGAATAAGACCTCTAGAAGGAGAAAACCTTATACAAGTTTTAGACAAAGGTTTTAGGAGTGTAGTTAATCTTAAAATGTTCCATGAAGATACCAAAAAATCCTATACCATTTAAATCCTACTCATGCATTGGTTAAGAATCAAGATTCATAAAGAGTTTTGAAGATATATTGAAAGAAGAGCCTCATCCCACACCTTCAAAGAGACCTAATTTATTTCAAATTCATCAAAGAAAAGTTCTAAAATTATGCAAGTGGTATTTGAGATGAGGAAGTATAGTTGTGTTATTTATTTATGAAGCAGTTTGGGAGTTGTAATGGCCATTAAGAGAGTTATGACAACATCTTCTCACCTTGCAAGAATCTAGGAGAATAAAAAAATTGTTGGAGATTTCTTTGGATTAGTTTCAAGTCTTTAGGATGCACAACTCAACAACTTCCTATTTATATTCCATAATGGATTCTTTAAAGGAAAAACTTAGGCCTATGTTCCCAATGCTCAAGTTGAGGTTTGATTGTGTTGTAAAGAAAAAAGTTATCATTTATTTCTTAAGATAAAATTCCCTATATTCTCTCATACTGTTAGATATGCAAAAGGGATGCATTGTAAAGGAATATCACATGTATTATTGAAGGGGAGTTCTACATTTTGAAAATAGGATTGTAACTGAATAAGTTCTTTTATGTGAAATATTGCATTGAAACTCAAAAAACTTGGCCATTTCATGACTAAAACATCAATGTAACACATCACTTTCAAGTAATTTTTAAGGAATTTTCAAGCTATGTACTACTATAACAACACTTTTAGGTAATGAAATTCAAATTTTACCTCCTCAACTTTGTTTCTCTATGTACATTGTAATGATTGATGTAAGTTTTATGTGTTTTTATGCAAAAAACCTAAAAAAAATGTCTAATTCACAACACCTTTAAAATAAATACATATATATGTGTGTGTGTAGGTTATAGATTGTGCCATGATTATAATTGGTTTATAGTTGAGAGAAGTTTCTTTTTTCTTCGAAACTATGAAAACATTCAACCTTCTTATAAAACACTGATGCAAAAAGTATACAAAATAGTTGAGTTGTGTAGGAAAATAACTAAGTTTTAGACCATTTGTATGCAAAAAAAAGAGCATAGGTTCAATAAAAAATTTATGTATCAGCTCAATAGAACTTAGATTTTATTTCAATTCATCTCCTATGTCTTTTCTCAGCATAAAAATACTAGTTTAGTTCAAGTTAGGTGAGTACCAAGGGAACCAACCCTCTCTAGAGATTCACTCGAAGCAATGGAAAACTCATAGGCCCTGGAGTGTTTCCATATTTTTTTGAATTTTTGAGTTAAGTGCTCAGTGAGGGTGAAAATCTATTTGGAAATAGGCCTGGATGGCCCAAAAAGGAATGCACTATGTAAAATGTTTCACAGAGATATAATATGGTTCCATAATTGCCCTAGGTTCTTGAAACAAGTTCAAATATTGCCATGATACACTAACAAGCAATGCAATGTAAGGAAGGATTCATTTTGGTGGAGGTTTAGAGTGGTTCTATAACCACCTTTAGTTATTTAAAATGGTTCAACCTTTGAAAGGTTTCCTTGACAATCAAAAGAAGAAGAAACATTGGTAAAGTGTTAAAGTTGTTGATGTATTGAGAAGGTTTTAGAACCTAGTTTGGATCCCGACAATATTTTCTTAACCTTGTTGAAGCCTAAAAGGTTTTTCTAAATTTTTTGAGTGAAAAAAATCAAACTTCAAATGGGAGTTGATGAGTTGATGAGGTTATAAAACTTGCCTTGGATCTTGACAAGGCTTTCCTAACCTTTTCAAAGTCTGATAAGCTTTTTATAACTTTTAAATGAAGTAAGAGAGTGGCTCTTTGGTCTCTTTGTCAAGAGTTTCAAGTTATTTTGGAACTAGTATCAGAGGTTGAGGTATATCTTTGAACCAATTCTATGTTACAAGGACAAGGAGTGTGTGTCGATATTTCTACATGGTTCTATAACCATGGGTGGGAGGTGACAAGGTTTGATTAATCCTTCTAAGTTTCAACAAAAAGTAAGATCTATGAAATGTTTTAGGTTGGAGAGCTTTGTGGTGGTCATATAACCACTTTTGGTTGCTAAAAATGGTTTCATTGTAGATGGTTTTTCCTTACAAGTGTGGTTGGAGTGCTTGTTGGACCTTTGATGTGGTTTAAATCACTTTGGGTTCTTAAAATTGGTTTTTCCATGGGTTTCACCAATATAAAAGGGTGAATCCCATTACTATTAAAGGTATGTTCAATGGGGTCTTGAGTTCTAAGAGTAATGGTGTTGTATCTACTCACTCTTGACTACCTAGATTTACTCCACCAACCCTCCATCCCTTCATGAACACCATTAATGACCATGATTGTTGTGAATGAAAAGAATATGATTATTCATACATTATGGGTACATTAGGACATGTTTGAGTTAGTTTTAAGGTACATGAATGATGAAAATAGGGTGTGGAGGTATGGATATCCCCTACAGCTATTGAGGTTAGATTTTTCAAGATTGGTTTGTAAGTTTTCATGTTTCACACTTTGGAACTTGAAATGTGGTATAAGGACCTTATTTTTCATTATTTAAGTGAGAGATAAATACATTTGGAGAAGAGCATAGAAGAAAACACTTCCAAGTAACTAGGGTTTCAACTCTAATAAAGGGAAGAGAGATCCTTTTTGTATTTTGATTATCTAGGTTTATCCCAGATGTGTAAATAACTTATTGCAATATTTGAAGAATGATTTTAAAGTGTGGAATTGACCTTGATTTAGTGTCTCCATTATCTTTTTGTTCATTTTTTGATGTGTCTATGATCAGTTGTCCAACTCTAGATGACTGTAAAAACCTTGTAAATATTTTGCATGGTGTCTTTTCATAATAATAAATGAAATGTTAATGTCTAACATGGATTGCTAATTAGAATCATTTGATATTCTATAAATTTAGTTATTTCTATGAATTCATATGTAGAACGTAGTTTATAAGTGTGTTATAAGGGGTAAATTCTTTAGTAAAACCTTCATTAAGGTATCACACTGATATTTTAATTATTACATGTTTGGAATGAATCTATGACTCTATTTCCCTACTAGAATTGGAATTATTTTGCTACTAACTCCACTTCTCATCATCCAAACACATTAAAATAATTTAATCATAATCACTTTCTTTCAGTTGTGTTTTATTAGTTTGTCCATGCTTCCATGTATGAGTGTATAACAAGGTTTGTTTACTTATATTTTTCATACTCTACATGATAATCATTTTCAACTATATAAAGGTGCATAGCTTTACATTTTTAAAACCAACATGAAGGTACATTGTAATAACAAAAAGAGGAGCATGTTGTATAATGGGTATGGTTAATGTAAAATTAGGTGTTTAGTCCTAGTAATATCATATAATTCAACATGTTAGAGAAACCCCCTTGGTCTTGTAGAACCAAAAGAAAATGAGGACCTATCGACCTCAATAATTGGTCCTCAACAACCCAACCTAAACATAGGTTTTGTGTTACTCTTCTCAAGTTTGACACCCTTAGCACTTGGGAAACTATCCATTTTTAGGGACTTAAGACTTACAACTTAGATCACCAACATCATGCATGTGCTACAATCATCATAATCTAGAAGGCAAAATTTATTTGAGGCACTCTTTTAAATTATTCATATTCTTTTTCTATGCCTCCCCAGTTTACATAAGCTTCTATTAAGGTAGTTCTAATGACACCATCTAGCAAAAATTGACATCTAATGATTTTCTATACCCTTTAGAAAAGATGAAAAATTGTGATTTAATTAAGAGGCATTAACCAAACAATTTTCCCTACCTTTTAATATTATGATTGCACTAGTTTATTAATATTTATTATAATAACTATACAATCTTAAAAATTTATTTAAATAAAATAAACAAATAGTTTTATTTTATTATAGAATAAATAAAAAACTAATAGAACACTAGTTACTAGAAACTATAAAATTATTTATAAAATTTTATTACAAAATCAAAAAAGGGAAGATGAGAGGAAGCTAATACTAGATGGAGAAATCCACTATCTAGGACACCAACACATTGTGTAAATACCCACAATAGTCCTATATGATCAAAAAATTCAAAACATTATTTTTTCTAGAAAAATGTGACCTATAGAGGGTTGAGCAATCCAAGAGGGTAAGAGAGCTAATGGAAAATGATGTAGGGGTGATGTAGAAAGTTGTAGATTTTGAGGAAGTTGTATAGGATTGAAGTGAAAGAGAACCCAAACATGAGAGAGAGAGAGAGAGAGAGATCTCCAAAACGAAAAAGATTCAAAAATGAGAAGAGGCCAAGAGGAAAGGGTTGGTGAGCCATTTAGACTTTTCTTGAGTAGATTTGACTAACCTGTGTAGGTGACAAGTGGAAAAATAATAAAAAATAGGAATAAAATAGAAAAATATCATGGGATGTTAGCATGTTGTGTAGATGTTCATACACCACATTGGTGTCCAAATAATTTTAGCTAAAAAATTGTGATTCACTAAAAAAACACAAGGCCAATATAAGGGTTGACAAAAAATGATAAAAAGAGATCATAAAAGATAATACTAAGCACCATGGGAGGTAAAAATGCCAATGCAAGAGCTAGAATGAACCTATAAGCACACTAAGGAATGTACAACAAAATTGACATAAAACATAGTGTAAAATTGCAAGGGTGTGTATTATTTGACATTACAACTTTTATGCTTTAATGGATGTTCATATTCTATTCCAAAGCTCCTGTTTTGACGTAGGAAAAGGGTGTGGAATTATACTATACCCCCACCAATTACATTTATTTTAATTTTCTTAAAACCTTATTAATAGATCCATTTTATGTATTTCTTACAATCATTGCAACCCATGATGACATATCTCTTTAAGTAATTCTTTCAAATAGTCCACATCAACATTATAGTTAGTGTGAGGATTATGAGAAAAGGAAGAAACAAAAAATAAAATAAATAAAAATCCAAACACAAAAGGGAGGAGCCTATACCTTACTTCGCTTTCAACTCCATTTGAGCTTGAATATTTTGAGCACCCAAGCTTGAGAAGCCTTCTACAAGATCTCCTAAGAAAAACTTTTTGTACACTTGTGTGTAGTTATGCTCAAGATATTTAATCAAGTGATTTAAAGTATGTGGTTTCTCTCAATTCTAGTAGCATAACATTAGCATTTGATAGAGTATTTAAAAATAGCTTCTAAGAGGCTTAATTTATAGATTTTAAGGGTTAATGATTAAGGGCTGCAACTTGATCTTAAAATTAAGAGCTAGGATTGTATGAGAGATTTGGAGGATGGAGAATCCTCCAAGTGGCACTTCATGATTGGTTCACTTGGAGAGGGAAAGGCTTGAGAGGATTTAAAGGGCTAGGATTACCTCTTTTTGATTAAATAGTGAAGATTAAAAGTTCTCATACATGCGAGAAAGATAATGGGGAAGAATGATGACATGTAAGTCCTCTCACATATGTGTGAGGATCACATAAGTAAGAGTTATATTGATGCACTTGCAACTACAACATCTCACCAATATTCACTAGTAGAAAAGACATTTACTCTTTTTTCCCCTTGCAATTGGTAGGGACATCAATGACTCTACAACTCTTGTTCTATAATGGAAGCAAGCGGTAGAGTGTAATGACATGAGTGTGTTAACAAAAAATCTTATCTTTTTTCTTAATTTGACATCCATTTACATGCCAAAATATTTTTTTTTAATAATAAAATAACTTTTAAGTGAATAAAATAGCTTAGATTTGATATCTTTTGGCCTTTTTAGATAGATTTATTAAGATATCTATACTAGTTTTAATTATCAAAGGTAAACTACTTATTTAATTAGCCTAGATGTTAATGTAAGTGGTTTATATTATCAAACCTGTGAGAAATGTTAATCTAAGGTTATGGTCACATGGAGGACCTTTGAGAAGTATTTTGAAGGACTAGGGGTTCCCATGAGGCAAAGAATAATAATGTTATAGGATTGATTAGAATCTTTTCCTCATTAATAGAAGCCCCTACTTTCTAGTTTGAATATTTGAGCAAGTACATCTAGGGCGGGGTTAGAAATTTCCCCACCATCTTAGGATTTTTTTTCCACTTGACAATCATCTAAAGTTTTAGGTTCCTACAAAAAAAGCCAGTAAAACTTTTGGAGGGAAAATTATCCTTATTTATTTATTTTAATCTCTTTATTTACAAATCAATCAAGCAACACTACACAAACCAAAGAATAACAACAATAGTCATAGGTATTGTAAAATATCCTTTATATATTTTAATTTTTAAATTTATCTTATCAAATTTATAACTGTCTAAAATTTAATTGTATCATTTTTTTTCATTTTATATTTATATATTGTTGAATCACTACCTATAATGTTGTCCTCCCATTTTTTATTTTGTTGAACAACTTAGATTTAAACCTAAAAACATAGTTTCTTCAACTTTATCAAGTTCCCCACATAGATATAACATTTTAAAATACCCACAAAAATAGAATCCATAACTCAACCAAAATAATAATAATACAAATCAGAAACATAGAAACTCTTAAAGATGAAACTAAAGATCTATGCTTCAATTATCTCCACTTGAGAAATCTTTGTGCAATGGAAACATAATAGGGGTACTCAAAATCTATAATATCACAAAACTAGGATTGCCCTCATTTAACATGATGTTTAATTTAGTTAATGCTTGTACCCTCTAGCATGCAAGAACTTGTACATGAAGTGCCTTATAGTTTCTAATATTGTATATGTGTTTAGTAATGCTAGTAATCAACTTTTGCTAAAATATAATACCTAAAATGCCTTGTAGTCACTAGTATTATATTTGTGTAGTTTGATATATTATATTTGTATATATTTAACAAGAAAAATTGAATGAAACAACATATTGTAAGCTTTTTACAATTGAAGAATTAATAAATTTAGGAATTAAGAAAAAACATGACACATACTTGCTCAAGCTTTTATAAGGGTTTGTTACTAGGTACAACTACAAATGGGGACCACATCATAGAATAGAATGGATTGGGTGCATTTTCCATTATTAAGGAATAATATACTATAAAAAATTGATATGAATCCTAGGATATTAGCATCAATGTTGAAGAGTGCAAAGGGTTATGTAGAATTTGGTAATATGGTATTATAGTGAAGGAATACATATGTAGATTACTAAGACTATCATGCCTCAACATATAAATTTTAAATAGTTAGTTTTTTACTATCATCCAAGTTGAATTTGTTGCTAGGTTCCTTCGCCTTATGAGTGCCTTTAGCTTTAACTTTTATATTCCCAAACTTAGATCCCTAGGTGATTCAACTTTCAATTATGAGAGATTCCCATACTTGGCACTTTATTCTTCAACTATGGTCTCTTTCTCATGCCTCGTTTTTCAAAGGTTACATTTATTGATTGTACATTCAATTGATTGAATTTTTCCTCATAAATTTTTAATACAAAGTTAGCCTCTATGCTATAAATTTCTTATAAATTATGGAAGAAACCAGTGAATTCCCTAGTTATATCCAACATAATTGCTCACATTGCTTGAGGATACCACGTAGGTAGTTTAATGTGTGCATGCACTAATCATGCATTGAGATGGATTACTATATTCCTCATGGTTTGAATATTTGTAATTTATAATCTATCTAAAGGGTGGATATTTTGAGAAAAAAAAATTGAAGTGTCATGTCTACTATAAGATTCGAGGGTTGTACTATTATTTGTGTAGAAACTAAGGTTATCTATAAAAAATTTACACTACCTCGATTATAACTATATGACCCTTTACATTTGAGAGGTCATAAATTTTAAATGCCAATCCTTACATGAGCAAATTATCAAGTTTGATTACCTCCTTTCACATTTGCAGGGGAACAATTCAATGAAATATAATGTTTCCTTGCATGTCTAACATTATTATACCTCAATTCCCTCACACTCATTCTAGATATTGTGGATACTTGTTTATGTAATAAATGTAGGTCCAATTCCATGTAACCTATATTATGAGCTCTAAGGAAAAACTTGACGTATTAGGATCAATTCATGGGTAATATCCACATTAAGCATTTAAGTCGTAGTGAATTATTGTTGGTAATGAGTGTATGCACTAGGTCAAGTAATTTTATTGAGCATGAAATATCCCCAACTAAAAATTTGAAGTTCCACACATGTGAAGTAGTGCATGGCACATGAAAAATAGTTTATGAGTTAATGTAACATATAGTACCCAAAAAATTGCCTCTAAAATGCCTTCTCCACATGAAAAAATATTGAAGATACAAGATGTGGGAAAATATCTCTTTTTAAAACTACTAATATCATTTATTTTGAGCATGCATTTCAATATTTATTAAAAATGGCTTTGAAAATGCATTTTAATGTTTTTTAAACATAATATTTGAGCATTTCTACAACACAGTCTATGTTCATTTTCTTATAAAAAAATATGGACCAATCACAATTCATTATGAAAATAATATGTACTATGGATCAATCTCAATTCATCACTAAAGAAAGAACATTTTTTCAATTTGAGTTGTACACTTAGGTTTTTCATTACAACTTAATGCATTGATGATAATTTTGTCATTAAAGCATAGATAACTAAAACATGTTTTTATACTTCATAAAATTCAATTAAACAACATATCATATACTAGATTACATAAAATGGGATTTGAAAAGGGCCTAAGAAGTCAATGCAACAACCATAATACACATAGAAAGACACAAAAGGCATGGCATATACACATAGTTTTATATTTTCAAGAAAAAGAGCACCTGAAAATAACAATACTAAATATAATGAATTATATACATAGTTTTACTAATACAATGCTATTATTTTTTATATACATGGAATTATTCTTAGTATTTATTTAATTTGAAATGTATATTTCCATCAACACAATATTTTTAGTAAACATAATAATATTTGAATGTATATTTTATTGTAGCATGAAGCAACATATTTTTTTGTCATTATCATGGATACAAATTTCCATCACCCAATTCCTACAAAGAATGGTTTTAGGAGGTTTACTACAATGCTTTCATAAAATTGCCTCCTTGATTTTGTTCTAAGTACACAAAGAAGCAATGAAACATTCATATCTATTTTTCCTTCAAGTGAAGAAAGGGAAAATGGAGAAGTATTCATCCCTATAATTTCATCTGAACATTATACTGATGTTTTTTCTACAATTGAAGATCTTTATCACCCAAACCATCAAATGTCCAAGATAAACCACCTTTGGTTCCTCCTACATACAAAGCAAGGATACATTGGAACATTATAGAATATAATATTTATTGAAGCAAAAAATATTAAGACACATTATCCAATGGTGGGGAAAAGAAGAAAACTACAACATCTATTAAAAATAAAAAAATTGCAAGTATTTTTCTTATCGTGTCTTTCAGACAATAAATCAATGTTGAGATTGATGGGAGCATGTTCTACCATATAACAAAAGAATAAGAGATTATGAGTCACATATTCCCTTTGGCCATGATAACTATTGGAGTATGAGAAGCATATAGAGAGTTAAAAAAAAATCCACCAAAATTTCCAAATTAACTTATGGATGTAATGAAGGTCAATTTTGGTAATGATAGAGCTATTGATCTTGCAAATATAACTATTGATACGCCAAACAACAATTATATATTAAGTGACAAAGTTTCTTCTCCAAATGGAAATGCTCTAGTGGATTAATTTGATATGGACAATGAAACATGTCAAAGATCACTAAAAAATGAGAATTAAATAGAAAAAGGTTACACGAGTAAAATGTAGAAATTAACATTCAAAACAACTGGTATAAAAGATACTACTCTTGAAAATAATAAATTGGTTGTTTCTACATTGCAGATTCTTGAAGAGTGTCATACAAAGCACCATGAAAAGAGTATGCTCTAATAGAAATGTGAATAAATAAGGAACAATATAATGATGAATAGTTGATTAAATTGGAAGAGAAAAAGGTCAATATTGGCACCCTAATTTGATGTGTCTCATTTTTCTTTGCTCTACTCTAAAGGTTGTGCATTTGACCTTATATGCCCTTTGTTGATAACCAATTTAAGAAATCTTATATGGTTCCCCTAAGCATCAAAAGGTGCAAAGGCTCATAGGTTGTCTAAGTTTGAGTTGCTTCTTGGGTTCGCCTCAGTGTTTTTTATGTTATCAGAGTTTTAAAGTTTCAGGATCTCCCATGTCAAACATGCTTTTCCTTTTGATCTTGGCACCCTACTTTAATTTCTTTTAAGTTCATTGTGTTGAGTTTGTCAGTATTTTAGACTTTTGGGGTTTCCTGTACCCTCATACCTTTACTATCACCCTCAACCCCTTGATCTCAACATTCCCTTAAGTCTTCATCAAATTCCTCTAAGTGCTTTAGTATTTTGAAGTTTCAAATCCATCCATCCCTATCAAACCGATCACACTTGATATACCTTCAACAAAAGTCTAACATCCCACCTTTTCCTTCAAAGTACCTCATTAGAGTTTTAGAGTTTTAGATTTTCCCCATGCATGATACCTTCATCTTGCTAACATCATGTTGATTCCAATAGTCCATATGACATCATGTTGATGTCATAAGTCCATCAAAAATTTTAGGATCCCTAATCCTTCTATCCCCCACAGTATCCATTTTGCTATAACCTTGCTCCTCAATCTCTGATCCATTATATTCCAAAAATTATTTAAGTCTTTCAGGATTGGACTTTCAACATACCCTCAATTGGGTACCCATTTCCACTAACCTTGAAAATTACAATACTCTATTGATTTACTATGTATGACCCATCAAAGTAAGAATTTTAGCCATTCCTAATTCATGTACCCTTTCTATTCAACCCTAAAAGCTCGAGACTCTATGAATTTTCTCTATTCAAATTATTAGAGTTGAAATTTTGGTTGACCCTTATCTTGGTACCTCTTTAGAAGTATTCTTGATCCTTGATCTCATCATCTCAAAAGCCTTCCCTTTGTTTGTATTACCCTATCAACCTTCCCACTTTTATTTCTCTTCTAGCATGAATTACCGATCTTCTTTGATCCCTCAATTCATTGACATTCTAATCATTGGCATATAGTACTAGTTTCCTCTGACCCCTCACAATCTCAAACTCTCACCTTTTCTTATTAAAGCTCCCACCTACTACTTTGAACAATCTAGATCTTTATTAATGATTTTATTTAGAAATACAAGTACTATATTTGATCCATTGACACTCAAAAATCATTATTTATGTAGGTATGCATGGATTTATATGAGAAAATTTTACTTTTCCCACATTAATTTTGTAATAGATATTATTTCAAAACTTGATGATTGGCACACCATCTCTAAGCCATTATTTTTAATGGATTTTTTGGGTGATTTTCTTGTCTTTGCATAAAAATCCACTCATCCTTAATTTCAAGACTCTCGTAGCTACCTTATGTCCTCTTCCAACTTCCAACATTAAATTATATAGGCATCTCTTCATCTTGGGCATCAATTTTGAGGAGTTAGTCTGGGTTGTCGATTTCAAATTGTTAGAATGTCACATCTTAAAGGGAATGCACCCAACTAGATTATGAGAGGATTTGGATCATTTTTAAGAATTAGATGACATTGGATTAGAGACAAGAAGTTGTAGTACTAACATAATAGTGGTATTTATAGGAAGCCCTAGGGTTTCAATTTACATTCTAGGTAAATACATTTTGGTATTGTAACGATCTCAATTTATCCCAAATTTGTAATAACATTTGTAACCTTTGTATATTAAATGATTAAAGGAAAAATCAACCTTGATTGGGTGTCTCCCTATGTATTTTATTTATTTTTGGATGTGCTTTTGATTAGTTGGCCAACTAGATGATTGTAAAATCCTTGTAAAGCTTTTGCAATGTATTTTCTCAAAATAATAAATGAAATGTATGAGTATGATCATGAATTATTAAGTATGCTCATTTAATATTTTGTAACCACCAATTTATTTTTCTAAATGTATGTGCAAATCCTAGCTTATGTTTTCATTTAAAAAAATAGTCTTTTTTGTTAACTTGATTAAGGTATCACCTTGGTTTCAATTGTTACACATTTTCTATGAACTCATAAACTTTGTTTCCTAGCTAGGTAAAGGTATTGGTTTGCTAAATTGGCTCCATCTCCCCATCATACCAACACACAAAAAAAATTAATATTAATATCTTTTTAGTTTTATTTATTTTAGTGTGTCTCAATTGCCATGTTTGAATGTACATAACATCATAAGGGGTTATTTTAAAACACATTCATTGACATTTATGTGGCATGTTATTTTCTCTAATAATGTGCTTGAGCTTGAGCATTAAAAACTAACACATAGGCATGAAGTGACAACCAAAATATGGGTGCACTATGCAATGGGTATGGTTTGTATCATAGTTAGTGTTTGGTTGTTGTGGTGATATTTGTTTCAACACCTTAGGGAAACCCCCCTTGGTTCAACAGAGCTAGAAGTGAAAGAGGCCCTACCCACCTTAGCAATTGGTCCTTAGTTGCTCAACTTGAATATAGGTTTTATGGTATTCTCCCTAGGTTTGACACTCCTGACACTTTAGAAAATATCTCGTCTTAGGGATTTGGAAATTTACAACTTTGAACACCAACATAACCTTAAATTCTATTTATCAAGCAATATTGAAGATATTTAATTATTTTGAAATAAAAAATGTTTTTTCTCAATGTTTATACTTAGTTAAGTTAAATTTTGCATGATATTTAGATAACCTTGCAAACAAAAAATTGTATTTCAAATTTGTTTTAGTACAATGAAGAATTTTGAATGTGATTTTTTATTTATTTTGTTGTTTGTCTTTGTTAAACAAAGAGTTAATTTTATAGAACAAATCTCAAACAAATTATAAATATAACTTTGATGGATATATAAATGTACATTGATATTAGTCTTGATGGCGGAGCAACGAAGGGATCAAGTCGTTACCAGGGCACCAGGGTTTCAAGGCTATGGTTATTCATAGGAGCGATGACCTTTTAGGCAGAGAAATAGGGAGAGATATCCTAATAAGGTGTGGAGACCATTGTCTCAAGCATGGAAGGTTCCAACAAACCCTCGGTGACACAAATTGAAACCTGGGAATGGGGTTTCACTTTAGAGAACTCCAAATCCAAGAAACAAACGAGGATTTGTGACTTTGCGTACGAGGAGTCCAAGTGTCTTCAAAAAGATTGAATGAAGTTTTGGCGTCCAAAAAATCAGGAAAATCCTATGTAGGCGACCAAGGTATGTCCAAATAGTGTCCAATCTAGGGTAATAAGTATGTTAGTAAACAATAATGACTAGGTGGATTCAGTGCGTCTTTATAAGGAGAAAGCCTTTTTTATGAAATGGAGTGGAAATTGGTTGGTTTTTGCAAAAGTTTGAAACTGGTGTGATGACCACTAGGGGAAGGATTGTGTTTTGAAAACTCTCCCAAATAGGTATTTTTTGGTAGTATGCCAAACTGCTCAAGACAAGGAATGGATTTTAAATAGTGGACTATTTCTGATGGATGGGAAGGGTTTTTACATTAAGGACTGGGTACCAAATTTTGACCCAAAAAAGGAGAAGCTAGAGGAGATCCCAATATAGATACGTTTGTACAATCTTCCCCATGAGCATTGGGATTTAGAAACTCTTAAAAGCATAGGAAATAAGTTGGGTGTCTTTGTGAAAGCTGATGAAGTGCTGGAAAAGGAGCTCAATATGTATGCTTGTATTTGCATCCTTTGGCAAGCAATTCATCCTCTCCCATAGATGGTGGAGTTAAAAATAGGTGAAGGCATTTGGCAACAGGTAATAGAAGTGGAAAAAATAGTGGAATTGTGCTCTTTTCGTAAAGGGGTAGGCCATGCAACAAGTGAATGTCCAAAAAATGAGAAAGGAAAAGGTCTAGCATAGAACGCTTTGGTTGACTTGTTGATAAATTTAAGCAAAGAGTCTGAGAGGGAAGACATGGGGTTTTTTTCAGGAGTCTGTACTCACAATCCAGGTGAGGTGTACTCTATAGGAAACTTGGATCTTCGGAATGAAGATACTTTTCAAAGGAAAGAGATAGATATGATGTTTGCATTGGGATGTTATTGATACTCACAGCTTGAGGTGGAACTGAAGAAACAGGAAGACTAGGTTATTTCTTCAACGAAGAAACACACAAGTTCTTCAGCTTGCAATGCTTATGAGACACCTTGGAATGGAGACCCTAAAGGGTTTATAAGAGAACAAATGGAAACCCCCAATAACAAAGTGGATTTACCCTTGATAGAATACCCTATGGGGAATAGGATGGAAGCTGGTGAGGAAAGAGTTGGAAACATCAATTTCATAGTAAAAATGGAAGAGACTATTCACTAGGCGAAGAGGAGGTTTTTTACAAGGATATTCAAATTTCCCCAATATGGAATCTGGAAAATTCTTTTGAAGAAGTTGGAATGGAAGAAACTCATTCCAATGATGAAGAGGGATGTTTTTCGGATGAGAAAGAGGATTTGATGTCAAATGATTTGGGTTTGAATGCTTCCTTAGGCATTTAGAACAAAAGAAGGTTGGGACTGTCTTTAGCTTTATCGACAAATGTTAAAGTTGGAGAGAAGAAGAAGAGAGGGACAAGAACAATAAGAGAACTGCTGTAAATGGCTAGTTGTACGACAGGCCAAAGCAAATTAAGATTGGGAAAAGGCTATGCCTTTTCTCGGGAAGGATGAAGGTCTTATCATGGAATGTTAGGGGCTGCAATGCCCCTGGCAAATGGTGGTTGATCAAGAGGTGCCTTGATCAAACACGACCTGCTCTTCTTTTGTTATAGGCAACCAAGCTCAAAGATGAGGACAATATGCTTTTTATGCACAACTTTAGTAGATGGAGGTTTGCAATGGTTGAGGCCATGGGGGCGTCTGGTGGTTTAGGTGTGTTGTGGGATGATTCAAAGGTGGATGTTCAGGTAATCCAACAAGGAAGCAATTGGAAAGGGTTAAGAGTTTTCTCTAAAACCCTAAATGCTATGTTTGTAGTGATAAATGTTTATGGACCAAATAGTGTTGTTGGAAAGGAGGCCCTCTGGTAGGAGATCACAAATTTCCTGGATGGGGAAAGTTAACCCCTAAGCTTACTTGGAGATATTTTAATGCTATACTCCACCCTAATGATAAGAATGGTGGGTTGGGCTAGGGCAGTAGGGCTCAAAAATACTTGAGTGATTTTGTCACGAGGAGTGGCTTAATTGAGGTAAAATTCAGAAAAGGGGACTTTACTTGGACCAACAGGAGGAGTGGCTTTTTGCACATTGCTAAAAAGTTGGATCGTTTCTTCCTGGCAGGGGGCTGGATAGAGGCAAACTAGGTGCATGAAGCTGAAATTCTTCTGATGGCTGGCTCAGATAATTATTCGATCAACATTAATCTCCAAGCTAATGTGACACTGATAAGATGTCCTTTTAAATTAGAAAAAATGTGGCTTAGAGTTGAAGGTTTTAAGGACTTGGTAAGAGACTCGTGGAATTCGACTCCTATGAGAAATGACAATAAGGCTTATATCTTTTTCAAAAAGCTACAGTTTCTAAAAGAATGTATGAAAAGATGGAATCAAGAAGCATTCAAAAACATAGATCTTTGTTGAAAAACTAAAGCTAGAAGAGGCTTTGAGCAATCCCCATTATAAAGTCATTGAGGGAGGAATGACAAATCAAGACTTTGTGCAAGAGAAGGCTTTAAATAAGGCATATGCTAAAGTATTATGAAGGGAGGAGATCTTTTGGCATCAAAAGTCTCGAGAAACATGGCTAAGAGAGGGGGATCACAACACAAAACAAGGAGGTCGAGTAATAAGATCTTCTCAATTGGCTGACCAACAGGGTAACATTCTAAGGAATATGGAGGAAATTAATAATGAAGCGGTTTGTTTTTTTAAGCATAAAACTAGCATAGATCAGGTGCAGGAGGTGGATCAAGAGCTGTGGAATGTGATTCCTAGTTGTGTATCTGAAGAACAAAACAATTTGCTTTTAGAACCAGTAACTATGTCAGAGGTAAAAAAGGCTCTTTTTGGGTTAGGTGGGGACAAGGCCGCTAGACCAGATGGGTTTCTGGCATGTTTTTATCAATCGTAGTGGGATGTTTTTGCTTTTGAGTTATGGGAAGTAGTAGAAGAGTCACAAAGGTGTGGGTTTATGTTGAGAGATTTTAATAGCACTTTGATAGCATTCATTCCAAAAAAAGATGACATTATCTCTTTCAATGATTTTCATCCAATCTCCCTTTGCAATACAGTGTATAAAGTAATTTCAAAGGTAATTGCAAATAGGTTAAAGTTGGTCTTAAAGTCAGTTATTTCAGAAGAACAAAGTGGTTTATGTTAGTAGAGATCAATTATTGAAGGCATGTTATAATAATACATGAGGCTATTCACTCAGTAAGGAAGGAAAAAATAGAAAGAATGATGGTAAAATTGGACATTTGGAAGGCTTATGATGAGGTGAATTAGGATTTTCTATTACAGGTGTTGAGAAAGTTTGGCTTTAATGTTGCTTGGGTTGATTGGGTGGGGAGTTATATTAATACCCCAAGGTTTTTAGTGCTAGTTAATGGAAGCCCTCCAGTTTTTTTTAGTCCTCGAAAGGTATAAGGCAAGAGGATCCATTATCCCCTTTTCTTTTTATTATAATGGCTAAAGTTTTAGGATGACTGGTTAGAAAATATAGGGTGGATGGAAGGTGGAAAGGGATTAAGGTCGCCAGGGGCGTTAAAACAATATTCCATCTTCAATTTGCGGATGATACCTTGCTAATGGGAGAAGCCACTCTCAGTGAGGCTCAAATTATGAAGCAAACGATTGATCATTACAGTAGGCTCTTAGGGCAATGTGTGAATTGGAGAAAGTTGAAAGTTTTTTTCTTTAATATGCTGATAAGAAAGCAAAGAGAGATCAGTAGAATTTTGGAGATGAGACCTGGATTACTACCAAGTAAATATCTAGGAACTCCTCTATTTAGTGGCCCTTGTAAAGTGTCCCTTAGGAAAAAATTGGTGGATTGTTTCTTATGAAGGATGGATGGATGGAAGAGTCGATGGCTGACTTCGGTAGGGTGAGTTTTAATGTTGAAATCAATGATTTCTGCTATTCCAATTTTTTCAATGATGTGACTGCAGATTCCGCAAAAGGTTATTAGCACTATTGGGTAGCAAATGAGGAAGTTCTTTTGGAACAGGGCATGACAACATGACAAGATAGCATTGTTGGCATGGGAGAATAATTGCAAGCCTAAAGAGGATGAAGGAGTCGGTCTACGAAATTGGCAAGTAATGAATGGAGCTATGGGTGCGAAATTGGTGTGGAGTATGTATTCAAATCCAAATAAGCTCTGGGTTAGGATTCTAAAGTCAAAATATCTTGAATCTGATGTTAATCATAGAATATTTACGATTCAAAACCCCTCCAGAGGTTTGACAATTTGGAACTTTATAGTGTCACGCCGACCAGTTATTGTAGAACATATTACATGGCAGGTTGGAGATGGGCAGATGGATGGCAAAGTTTTGGGAGGATTCGTGGGAAGGTTTTCCAACGTTGGCCAAAAATCCCCAAGTTTTGAAATTTAAGTTAATTTTTATGCAATGATGGGGTAGTAGAGTTAGGGACTATCTAGAGCGAAAGCAAGGTGCTAATGGTGAAGAGTGGGTCTGGAAGGATATTAGCTAAATGGGGCTAATGATGGACCAACTGTCTCTAATGAAGGAGATTTTTGCTAGTAGGATGTTGTTTCTAAATAGTGGTGAGGATAGGGTGGTGTGGTGTGGAGCTTCTAATGGAAGTTATTCGATTAAACTTGGATATCAATTTCTCAAGTCTAGAGGGTAGGAGGAAGTATGGACTTCTCATCTACTCTAGAGAAAGGAGTGCCTTCCAAAGGTGAGGACCTTTGCTTGGATTTCCTTTCGAGGTCAAATACTCATAGGATAGCGTAGGAAAAGGCTGGGGTTTGTAGAGCCCTCATGGTGTATTATGTGTGAACAAGGCGAGGAATCAGTGGACCAAGTCTATTACTTCAATGCGACATTGCTTCCCTTTGTTGGAATATGGTTCGTGGTAAGCTAGGTTGGCAGGGACCTCTACTAGAATCTTTGAAGCAACTATTTATTTTTTGGTCATGCTGGGATGGAAGATCTACACTTTCATGCATTTGGAATGTTTGTCCTTCTGTAGTAGTATGGGATATTTGGAAGGAGAGGAATAAGAGATTATTCCAAGAGAAAACAAAATAGTTGGATAGAATTTTTTTAGAATAAACCACTCTATTGAAGAAATTATTGGAGCTGCAACATCCCGATACTTTAAGCCAAAGGTACCATACATGGCTTAGGATAAGCACGTTCAAGTGCAATGGCCAGGGATAAAGATTCAACCTATTAGGGGGATATGTTAGGGGAATTCAGTTTCAAAAGCGAGGGAAGTGGTAAAGTGGATACAACCGAATGATGGATAGACCAAGATAATTTTTTATGAGGCTTCAAAAGGAAACCTAGGGCCATCGAGGATAGGGTGTGTGGCTAGGGACAGTAATGGCAACATTTTTGTGTTGGAAGCAAAAAGAATCTGGGAAGGGACCAATAATGTGGCGGAAACAATGGCAGTGCTTCAAGTAGTCAAACTTGGGCGGAAGATGGGAGTTAGAAAATTGCATTTGGAAGGTGACTCCCTCGTTATTGTGAATGTCATCATGGTAGGAACAACACAAGCATGACATTTTTAGAAATACATATATGCTATACAAGAGATGTTGAATTCCTTTGAAGGCTTTAAGGTGACACATACTAAGAGGTAGGGTAATGAGGAGGCAGATGTGCTATCCAGATGGGTGTTGACGTTTGTAGCCAAAGGTGAGGAATGGATAGAGGATTTTTGAAATCTCTCCCTCCCAGATGATCATCCTTAATGGGTGATGGTGGAAGGATATCTAATTGTAGATTTTATTGAAAGACAGGAAGGCCTTTTGATAAGAGTGGATGTAGAGGATGAAGCACTTGAAATATGGGAAGGGAATTGGAGAGTGTGCTCCAGTATTTAGGGTGGGAGGCGAGAGATGTCTTTGAACACAAGGAATGATCCCCTTTATTGGTGTCAACCTGGTGGATGGTGGTGGTAATACCTTGTGGTTATGAGGGTTGGGGGTGTCTTTTTGTAATGGGACTAGGAAAGTAGAAATTTTGAGACTTTATAGAGTATGGCCTCTGAATGTGAATGGACAATTTTGTCTTTCAAAGGTTTATTTCCTTAGGTTTGGTTAGAGGATTTTTTGGCCCCTTGAATGGTGGTAATCCATGGAGATGATTGCAGTGTGGATAGGTGGCAAGGATAGGGGCTCATGTAGAGGAGTCTAGTGGTGGTGGGAAGGGGGTTTTAAAATGAAGTTGTAATCGAAATTTCTTTGTAATCTTTTATTATCATTACTAAAATTAACATTATTACCGATAAAAAATAAATGTACATTGATGTTGTAAAACATATCTAAAATAAAGTAAAATGTTACCTTCTTATTCTTATTATGATAATTTTATTCATTTCATTGTACTCATCTTCATGTTGCTCAACCTAATATCTACCAACTTCCTTTATAAACATAGTCCTACATTAACCTCTACAATTCTTGAACAACATACTCAATCTCCATTATGCTCATAAATCTTTGCATGCTTAGTTAATTTTATGAATGCTTATTTACTGAATCTGGCTCAAAATCTCTAGTTTGCTCATAAAATTTGGATAGGTGAGTTCATTTATTTTCTTAGCATATTTACATGTTTATCTTTTTATTTCTTCATAACAAATATATATTTGGATTTAGTAGAGTGCAAAGTGAAATTCGACTAAGGTTGAATGTTAAGTTGTTGGCAATGATGACATTTTGCGAGAAAGAGATTGAATGTCGAGTGCCTTAATATAATAGAATATACATTTATATACAAGTACTTTTATGCCAATTGGTATTAATCACTCCCTCTCAATATTTATAACCTCTAAGGATAACATCTTTACCTCTACTTAGTCCCAACCATTCTCTAAATGCAATTACATAATTTTTGTTAGAGATGTCTTTTAAAATTTCAACCCAATAAATACTTTTGATGTGGATAGAAGATGATCTAATGATGGATTACACATTCCCCCCCCCTTTTATTCTCACAAATAATACACCACTCCTTCTTCAATCAATCTAAATCATTATTAAAATGAAATTCTTAGATTTTTTTCTTAAAGACATTTTTCATATTTTCAAGCAATAAATTCTTCCCATGAGATTACAAGTGAGCAAAGATGCATTATATGCATTATATTTGTAGATGGTTTTTTCACATACTGTCCATAACATATTTCCTTGCACTTAGCCCATTTTTTTCCAAATCTAATTCTTAGAGTTTGTCTTGTAGATGTCTTCAAAATTGTATACCCAATAAACACTTTTATAACAATATGATTGTATATTGTATTTTTAACTAGTCCTTTTCACTCTCCTTTAATATGGATCTTTGGAGCAATTAAATTGCTACTATTTTTTCTAAGTCCCATTGGCCTACTCTAGTTATTTTTGCATACTAATACATTTCAATTGCATAGGTTGTTTAGGTTCCTACATTTCAAGTCTCACTAGTGGACCCATCATCAATAAAATGTTTGGATTCAAAGTTTTTATTGATAAGAGATTAAGAGTTCATGTACTATTGAATCAATCATAAGAGAAACATAGTTTTCCTTGATAATGAGTTGAGATCATAATTTAAATGATCCACATAATTGAACCTATAAAACTACTGCAAAGGAATATGCCAGGGTGCACAACTATTGGGTCCTCTCCCGTACTTCTCTTAAATTATAAATATATATTTCTTTCTTTCTTTACTCCCAAGCTTAGCATGTGGCTTCTTACTTGTATAATTTCTTCTCAAGTTTTATCTTATCAAGAATACTTGTTAAGATTTCTTATAAGCATTATTTTGTGTAACATAATGCAAATTATGACATTAGTAATAGAGTTGGAAGATTTATTCTATACTACTATTAACAATTAATTTTATGATGCAAATGTATAAATAATTAATCTCAAATCTCTAATATATTTTTAAAATGTTTTATGACTATATGATCTTTTGAAGAATATGCTAAATTTTGTATTTGTACAATGTTACATATTCTTTGTATCCAACATATATATTCTTTGAAAACATAAAAAAATCAAGTAGATGTTTGTTGTACAACTAATACATAGTCTTTGTACACTAGTAATTATACTCTATAATACTTAAATATTTTTTGTTTATAATCAAAACTAATAATCAATATCCATCTTAAAGAAGGTGTGAGGAAATCGAGTGAAGGTTATTTGAAATGTAAGAGTTGAATTAGTATCTGTGATAGGTCGAATATAGGTGTTAGAAAACAAGTAACAAGTCAAAGAGTGCAAACAAACAACTTAAAACAACCTACACTTCAAGATTAGCCTAAGTGGGAAACAAAACAAGACAAAGCCACAAAATGGAACTTTATACCTTGCGTTGAGTCGATCCTTTGGTTGGCCCTTCGATCTTTGATGTGTATGCTCCTTGGATGGCAAGTAGATGCAAGCAAAATGAGGATGTGAAGATGGATGCAAGTGGATGAAAACAAGAAAATGGCTAAGTGTTGGTTGAGAAAAAAAACTGCAAGAGTTTGGCTAGCACAAATGATCTCCCTAAAATGAGAGAAAAGAGGGGGTATTTATAGGATTTTTGGGAAATCCTAGGGGAAATGGACGGTTGAGATTGATCCACCAAATATCAAGATGTAGGGCTAAGGTGAGTTGAGAACTCACAAGCCCTCACATCTTGACATGTGGCATGTGATGAAGCCCTAAAAGGTGAAGTGGACATGAGGTGGAAGGAGAAGGACATGACATGGAGAGGGGTACAAAGTACCTTGGGATTGGACAAGATCTCCTCATAAAGGAGGTCCTTGTCCCCATGTGGGTGAGAGGACATGTGAGGAATTAAAAATTCCTCAAATATTCTCATGGGGATGAGAGAAAGAATAAAGAATGAATAGAGGACATGTGGGGAGAAGTGAAAGAATTAAAAATTCCTTTTAGATGCCTTGGGGGATTAAAAGGTGAATTAAAAATTCACATGGGGAAGGGGGATGCCTTGTCCAAAAGGAGAAAGCCTTTAATAAGGTTGACTTAAGGACATGTGCCATAAATAGGATGAGGATTAGGTTAGGCTAATCAACTGATTAAGGTTGTGCAAGTACTCAGTTAGATGGGCTAATGACCCATTAGAGGCAAGTGGGAAATTATGGAGGATGTGACCTTAATGATGATTAAGGGCGTGCTCATGCTAACCCTAGTTAATTAGAAGAAGGTGAAGTAATTAAAATGGATTAGGGACCAACTTGCAAAAGTTGGAGGATGTGACCATGAGAGAGAAAAGAGGAATTAAAAATGAATTTTAATTCAAAAGGGGAATATGACTAAATTAAATAAAAGGGGATATTTATTTAATTTAGAGGAGGAAGAGGGGTAAAGTATTAAATTAAATACTTTAGGACCCTTGTGCAAGATGCAGGGTATTAATTAAACAACTGGCTTAATTAATATTGACAGAGGGGATGAGCAACCAGATGAATAAGGAGACGCATTTGATCATATGGAAGTGATCAAAATTGGACGTCTACAGTATCAAATATTATTCAATTAGCATTACAAATTTGGAGTGATCTTCAAAATTGAAACAATATACAAAACAAATTTAGACAATATATAAGAGATTTATTTGAAACCAAACAATCATCAAACATAGAATTAGATGACATATGTAAATAGTAATTCATTCAATTGCTTTTGACTCTTTGAGATGGACAATGACATTGTCAAAACTAATTTATCTATTTCTCAGTAGGAACAAAGGGTTCAAGGTGAGTGGGATGCCAAATCACATTCGTACATTGGTGGAACCACTATATTTTTTAAGCTAGATGTGATGATGAACATTTTTATAGCATTTTTAGGCTACCATATACATTATTTTGAAATCTTAGAGAAAATTTGAATCGTGACCTAAATCAAGTTGAATTACCACATTCATTTGCTACTTGTAAAACAATTAAGGTCCTTCCAATTGAGAAATAGGTTGCCATTGTAGTTTTACAATTATCACCTAGACTAATAATTCTTAACATAAGTGAATTGTTTGGTTGTGGAAAGTCAAAGAGGTAAGTTATAAACAATTCATTAATGTCTTTCATATTTGATTTTAATGCCATGTCTAATGGCCCACTAACTAGATGACATTTGAGCATGGAAAGGAAGGATTTGCCTAAAATATAAGGATTTTCAAATTGTTGTGGGACTATAGATATAAGTCACATTCAATTTCATCTTCCATCCAATGAGCATTCCTTTGATTGGTATGATTGTGATCATAATTGTAGTATGAAACTACACATAATTATTGACAATAATATGCATTTCATGGATATTTTTACAAGGTGCTTTGGTTCTATACATGATTGTAAAATTTTACAAAATTCATGTTTTCATAGAATATGTGAAGGTGGACAAAGATTAAATGGTCATCTAGTGCCAATCGACTCATTAAATTTGAGAGAGTACATTTTTGGTGATGGAAGATATCCATTGTTGACATGGTTAATTACACTTTTTAGTGGAAAACTAACTAGTCTGTGGGAATTCAATTTTGAGTTGTCATTACCACGTATTGTAATATAGTGTGCATTCAAAAGACAAAATAAAATTTTGCAACCAAATTTAGAATTACTTTCAAAAACCTTTATTTCCTCATGTATATTGCATAATATGATATTAGACTTTGTCCAAGATGAAGATGATACATGTGAAGATGTTTTTGTTGAGAATGAACAAACATGCTAACTAATGAATTTCTCAATTCAGTTGCAACACTTGTTTTAGAAATATTAACGACTTTTGTAAATCGTGATGTGAATAATGCAGACATGTAGAGCCATAAAAAGCAAAAACTTAATTGATTTTATAGGGATGTTTTGATTTTGAATTAGTTTTGGAAATGCTTATATAATTATTTTTATTAAGTTTTGATTCTTATATAAATGCTATGATTTCAACATTTGTTTACAATGATCATAATTTTTTTTATGTAATTTTGCACATTATGCTTTTAATATTTAAAGAATTGTGTTTTTTGATAGGATTTATTCAAAACTTAAGTTAACAAGATGCAATCATTTATAAGTTTATATTTGCTTTAGTGGGGGTCAAGAATCTTCAATGAACATTTTTTGCATGTTAGGCATGAATCTTAATTTAGACTTAGCTTGATTGAAGCTTTATTCAAGTTTTAAATTGAAATTTGACTCCTTGTACAGATGATGAAAAATCCCTTGTTGAAACTAAAGGAAGATGCTCATTTTTTTATTAAATTTTTTAATGACAATTAAATAAAATATATAGTAGCAACCACCTCTTATGCAAGGAGTAACATTTTTCTTCCAATAGATATCAATTCTTGAAGAAGCTAGTATGTTTGGTACTGATTGATTACTCTCACTTGTTTTAACTTTTATTTTAGTTCAATTGAGAACACCATTTTCTTTAATTTTTTTACGATGGTTAGAAATTTGAACTTGTAATGGAGAATTCAAAGCTATATGCATAGCCTTGTTAGCTTAGATCTTCACTTTTCTTTGTATGCAAGTTTTTGAAGATCTCAAATCTGTGTTTGCTTTTGAATTGGAAGATCTCAAACCAATATTTTTTAATTAAATATTAATAGGGAATAAGATACATTTGACAAGCTCTTGATTTGCAATGAATGGTAGACAACAAAATATAGAGATGAAATTAAATATTTAGTAAATATGATTTGATTATTATGAAATTTTATCAATTCTTGACATAATACTTTTTTATTCAGTGCTTAAATATATTTATAAGGTGAATACATCATTATAATTTTAAAGTATCATAAGAATACCAACTTCTATCAAAAGTCACTTAAAATTATTAACTAAAATTTATGAAATCACTTAGAAGTTTAAACTTTTAAATTTAAACTACGCTACAAAAGTTTAAACTTTTAAATTGAAACTATACTACAAAATACATAAGACAAACCCGCTTTAAAATATATACCCAAAAAAATCGCAGCAGCACCCTCTGTTTTTTTTTTTTGAAGCTGAAGCTGCTCTGGCCATTGTGCGAGAAAGCTGAAAACTACATTCAGCTGCAGAAGACGGTGTTACGTCTTAAGGTCTCCTTGATTGAAGAAATGGAAATCGAAAGACCAACCGTACAAGGCCAAGAAGAAGAAGAGGACGACGATTGCGTATGGCTGGACGAAGCCTTCTTCGTAAATCAAAGGTCACCTCCACCTCCACCTCCACCTTCAATTGTCATTATTTTATGTTAATGCAATAACAGGCATCATTCCACTCTAATATTTTTATCTTTGTATGCGCAGCTACGAGACACGAACTTTTGCCTATGGCTCCCACGTTCTTCGGCTCCTGTGCTTGGAGTCCGCTTCCAGTACGGTTGTTTTATTTATTTCTTGCATTACTTCAGTGTACCATGTACTGTATTACGAATTTAGATTATACAAGGCTGTTTTAATTGTGGGGAATATGAAACTAGATTATAGCAAACAAATCCAATCAGTTGAGGGGACACATCATTTTTAGTGGGTTGTTGGCAAGCTGGGACGGTTGTGGGGAACAGTACAATTGGAGGAGATCACGATGGTTACAATATATGTTCTCCAACAAATCGACTTAGGGTTAACTAATAATAGGACATATAATTTTGAGTCGGTGAGGCTCAGGGCTGCTAATGTTGATTTGGATATACTAGTTCAAAACTGGGATTTCGCTTAGTGTCACATATAGGGTATGTATAGTCGGAGTTCGAGCCTGTGTATTATGATTTTGATATCTAAAATTTGGGCCAGCTCCTAATTTTTCCTATTTTCCACAAATAATGTGGATTAGGGAAATGTGACTATGGCTTAAGATTAGGGTTATGCCCCCAACAGTTAGGTATGCTGTAATTTAAAATAATATAACACCAATCTCGAAATTTAAAACATAAGATCATTATGAAGCTTAGTAAATATATCGTATCATATTCTGTAAATTAATGCCTTAATATATTCCATGGAGTCTTTCTGCCCACAGTAACACAGCTCAAAATTCTTCGAGGAGTGAACTTCAAAATCCTTGGTAAATTTTGACAATACCAGTTGAAAGTGCACTTCCAACGTAATAGTTTAACTGAACTTAATGCCAGTAATAATACATATTAGAGTTTTTCATGAAACACGTTTTTACTTTTTGTCTGACATTTTTAGTTTTCTTAATGGTTTTTCACCGAGCTTTACTCGAAACTAGGGCAAAATCACCTAGTGTGTTTGGGGTGCATTAGGCTGCATCAGGTAAAACGCCCAGCTCAGCTTAACAGACGTCTGGACTGTTGCTTGAATCTGAACCATTTGGACATTAAAAATTTACAATGGAAAAACCATAGCAGCAAAACTTGTTTGGGGAAAAAATCGGAAAACCAAAAGTATAAGATTTTTTGAAAAAATCGAGAAAAAATCATGAAAAAATGGGGAAAAAATCAAATTTAAAAAAATGTAAAAAATTGTAGAAAAAGAGAAAAACTATTTAAAAAAAAAAAAATTACGGGAATTTCCATAGCATAGAGATATAGAGAGAAAATAAAATAGAGTTTAACACATGAATTGTAGAAAGTAGGATTTTGTTGTTTATATTCATATTGCTGATTACATTGCATTGCACAAAGCATACTTTATAGCGCATAAATAATAACTAGACGGTTACAGTTGATAAAATTTCAATTACAATATAGTTTGTACAAAGTCAACCTATAAACTAAGTACAAAGTTCCAAAAAATCAAACATAGCCAATGACTCTTGCTACTACAAATAGAGCTATGCTAGAGGGCTGCAGGTCCTATGATGAAGCTCCTGGTTTAGAGCCTCTCTGAATTCCTTCAACCTCATGACTATCCAAGTTGGCCTCTAGGATCTCAAAATCCTCAAACTCAAGAAAGCCATTAAAAGGATAGTTTTTCTTTGCTGAGCAGGCATCATAAATTACAAATCGGGAATCAACTGGTTCATATTTGTGTTTTAATAGCAGGTGCAATTTCTACAACAATGTTAAAGAGAACTATATGAAGACTATGAAAGAGAAGTTATATAACAAAGGAAGCAATTGCAAAGTTCAATTTAATAGGTTTTGAATCAAATAGCTCAAGATAGAGTAATATAAAATGCTTTTGAAACAAAATCTTAAATCTCTAAAGACCAGAAATGATATTGAAATGTTCTCATTGATAACTATTTTGGCAGATTTGTAATAGAGTAAAGGGAGTGTTAAATATTTTTCCATTAGATAATAAAAACTTGCTAGTACAAAAGAAGAGAGCAACTATTTGAGCCACAATTTTCGCTATTATTATTCAAGTAAAATTTCCTTGGTTTTGCATATAAGTGGATGATGGAGTTAAAAACATTGATGGACTTTGAGTTGAGAATTTGAGAGATTATAAGTACAAGTTTCAATGGAAAATTGATGCACGAGGAACATTCCCTTTCAATGGGATAGTTACTTCTGAAATCTATTTGGATCGTTAAAGAGAAAATATATGAGGCCTACTTCGAGAGGGATTAAGATAAGCCCATAGGATTAGGGCATGGCTTTTCTCAAGGCATGTATTAGTTTGCTTGATACCTATTTATCATGCATGGAATGCTACACTATATATGTCTAAAGCATTCATGTACTACTATTGTACTCCTTGCAGGCCTTTTGAACCTCCATGTATATGACAATCCTAAATGGAATGTAGTTCCCAAACAAGTGCAGGGCATGCATTTAAGCAGCGAGTTTCACCAATGAACAAAGCATTAAGCTTGCAAAATATATAGGAAATTTAAATATAACCACAACAATCCTTTATTTTGATATCAAATACTGCTACAGTTAATTTCTTCAGCATTGCAAGCTGATTTTTATCTTTCTGATAGAAACCATTCTACTTTTGGTTCCACAATGTCTAAATAATATTATGTATATACTTATGCTTCCCACTTGATTATACAATTGTCACTACCCTATCTGCTTATCATTTAAACTTGATGGCTAGTGTCAAATTGAAGCTCCAAATTATCACACTTTGTTAGCATTTGAAAAGGAAATTTGTCTCATCCTAACCTCGATAATCTAAACAGCCATCTTACTATTATTGTTGACAATTGAAATGTTAAAATTCTTTTGAATAGTCAGGATCACAAGAATTCAAAGAAAACAAACCTCTATAGGTAGATATCAAGCCAATAGAGTTTCGTTTTAGTTAGTCTCACTTTCTATATTTACTTTTGGCAAATACTCTTATAAGATTCATATATGTTAAAAAATAAGATAAAAGCCTTAGTATTTATGATATTGTCCACTATTTCTCACTAAATTGTGTCTTTAGATTTATATACATGGAAAGCATTAGTACGAGCCAAGGCAAATGATAGTAGTGTGGAATATGGAGAAAAAAGTAGCACATCTCTTAACCATTCCATATTAATGTCCTTAATATTAAACTTAAAAGCCTACCACAGAACATGTCTCTATTTTAATTTCCTTAACATCTATTAGAAATATATGTCCATTCAAGGTCGCTTACCTAGGATTTTGCTTAGCTACTTGATGAAATCTAGCAAATCTTTGATGGTGAACCACATCCCAACGGCCAACACTTAGTTGTGTGCTAAAAATCAACGAAAAGACCTGATTAAATAGCGATTTCACATGGTTAGGGTTTTGCGACAGGTTGGTTGGGCGATTTTTTTGCATTTTTTTCGTGATTTAAGCACTTAAAAATCGTTGAATATCATTGAAAATCACGGCTGATTAAATTGGGATTTTTTGGGGAAAAAATTGTTTCGGCCGAAGATTTTTTAAAAGTCAGGATTTTTGGGATTTTTTGAGGATTTATGCTTCTATGGGAAAAACCATTGCCTATATACAGCTAGATGCAAACCCAATGAAAGTTCTTCTATGTGGTCAAATCTTGTGGTTCAGTACTTCAAGAATGAATCTGCATGGTTGAATAACCAAGGATTACTCTTGAAGATTTTATCCATTTTCCTTACTATTGGAAAGCACAACAAATATCCTTTTGCACATAAGATAATCTCACTATTCCTGTTGATCTTGCATTGCTTGAGCATCAATTATGTTGAATTATAACAACAACCTGTATTCTGTAAATGTACAGAAAAAAATTATTCATGCTTTACTTTACTCTTTCTCTTTTTATTGCTGCAAGTACAGATTTTTTTTAAAGAGAACATGGAGTAAATAGCTCTGCCATAGCTGTATTTGATAAAGAAAACTCAAAACGTCAAGTCCAAACTCAGTCCCATGAAAACGAAATGCCATGGTTCACCTTGAGTAAATATTTTATAATGATTATCACAAGATTCTCTCAGAGCTATATTTGATAAAGAAAACTCAAAACGTCAAGTCCAAACTCAGTCCCATGAAAACGAAATGCCATGGTTCACCTTGAGTAAATATTTTATAATGAGTATCACAAGATTCTCTTTATGAGCTTGTTTGTGTTACAGCTGTTGGTAAAGCAGTGGCACTTCTTTTAACTTGGAAATCTGTTCTTTGACACATCTTATTTCGGATTTCCTTTGTTGTTGTTGTTGTTATTTTTTTTATAATAATTTTGAATTTATATACAACATGTTTTTCCAACTCACCAGCTTTTTTATAGTTGGTTAACAATGTAATAGACATACTTGTTTGGTAATTTATAGATCTGATTGTGCAGATACAATTGTCAGACTCGGATACATCTCCCAATTTCTAATCATGGCATTACCATTAATATTGAAAACTTGGCTGATGAGACTAAGCTCTTTGTATATATATTGTGATTAATAGTTTATTGCTGATGGTGGATTGCATGAGAATGAATATTCATGACTAATTTTTTTTTCTCCCTATCTAGGTCTTGTTCAACTGAAGTAACTAGGTTCTTATCTATATTCTTGACTCCTATAAATATCCCATTTTCAGTTTGGTTCCTTTGGTTTTGTTTGGGCTAACATGGTTCTTTTGTTTGCCTTTTGGCTGACCAAGTGATTTGAGCCTCTTAAGATATTTATAAAATAAATCTTCTAAATTAAGGTATTAGATTTGTTTCTTCATCTAGCAACTATATTGTTTTCTAGTTGTTGATTTCCCAACAAACCCTCCGCCAGGTTGATTGCTAAAGTTGGTTCTTTTTCAACAATTAGGCAATCAATTCTTGATGATAAATATAATTCAAAGCCAAGAATTAAGCCTAACAATTCATTGTAATCCTTGATACCTTTTTGCCACTCGTTTTACCCAAGTTCCCTTTTGATGTCTGTAAATCTTAACCTTGTTTAATCACCTTCTATTTCTTAGAGTCTTTAGAAGGTTGACTCCTAAGATCTTTCCTTTAATGGTATGCTAGGAAGCAATATTTTCTGATATAATCACTTGCAAAGCATATATATATTGATTGATTGATTGGCTATATTCAATAACTAGGTTAACTAGTTTATATATGTCTGTGTATATCCCAAAGCATGTACGCATGTGGTACTATTATCCAGTTTATATAGTTTGAGTGTGTGTCTTCGTGGCACTGTTATTCCCTTTTAAAAGTTTGAATACATTTGTGTGTGGACATTGTCATGTGCATTTGTAGGTTTTGTGTTTTTGTGATTCTTATTAAGCCCATGGATGCACGGAGGACAATCCACAAACTAAGAGATTGATCTGGTTAACTATGTTGTGAATTATGTTGAGCATGTAATGGGGATGAAGCAGAGATATGCTAAAGTACCATTATACATTCAGTAGCGACAAGGTGTAACAAACAAAGTTCTTCCATTCATCATGAACAGGATATTACACATAGGAACGCGATGAAGGATTGCACAGTGTTGAGAATGTATACATATGTTGGAATTTTGTGTCTGAACTGAATGCTTGTTAGCATATCTGTCTTGTTGAATTGAGAGAATGAAAATGAAATATATTGCAATATGTTTGAAAAGATGAATGGTTGTAAGAATCTGTTCTTGTGCAATTAGCTTCAACTCTCTTGATTTTTATTTAACCTGGAAGGTAAGTGTGGTCTGGCTGTGTAGACATTGATTTGAGTGCCTCTCATGGCTTGTCATATGGTGAATGTGGAGCTTGATCCATTAATGTAGAAGTCGTTATCATGATAACCTACATTATGTTTTTCAATTCAATCATCAATAAAATTAGCTGAATTGCTGCTATCACTTTTAAATGGACTCTTCACTCTTGCATTTATATTCCAAGAAAACTTCTTGTGGAATGGTTTATTACTTAATTGTCAATAATCTGTTTTTTTCACATTCTTTAGTCATATTACTTTTGGATGGGCAGCGGATTATGATCTTACTGGACAGTTAGTGTGGCCAGGAGCAGAGCTGCTGAATCATCATCTTGCTCAGAACTCAGATTTTCTTACTGGGTGTTCGGTAATTGAACTGGGTTCTGGTGTTGGTAAGCTGACAGTTTCTTTATAGACAAACATGCATTTGATTTAGAAATTTGTACTTAATGTGAAGTTAAACTTCCTCAAAGATTCATATTCTTTTCCACTAAATACACTCAATTAGAATTTTGAATTGCCTCTTGCACATTATGTCTTGTTTCTAGTGCATCCCAATTGAAGTGGAACTTTTCATAAATATAGTAAATATTCTATATTCTATTAAATGCAAAGTTAAAGGTTTGTTTTCTTTTATACTAATGTAAACTAAGGAAGATTATAGCTAGAAAGCAGAAAGTTTAAATCAAAATGCTTGATATCCAGATTTTGAATGGAAGCTTGGTGTTCCAATCATGTATACTGCTACAATTTCTAAGGAGTCTTTCAGCATAATTCGACCCACTAGTTGTAGCCATAGAAATTCTGTGGATGAGCTTATGGGTTCCTTGCAAACCCATGAGCAAAGGTTGAATAATTGGCAGAAGGATTGTTGGAGCAAGCATTTCAAAGCAAAGTGGATGTTGCTGATCCTAAAGGCAAGGGCAAGTAGCAGCAGTCCTATTGCTGAGTAGTTCAATAAATTGAGTAAGAGACTGAGATAGATCAAAGTACAGGCCATGGAATCTGAATCAGTTCATTGGTAGTACTTAATAATAAATTTGAGTTTCTTTTTGTTCAAATATTAATTTCGAATAGTCATCCCCAAAATCGAGGAATACTTTTGCCATCCCCAAAGCCATGTTCTTGCATCCCCTTGTCCCTGAAACCTGGAGGAACACTGGATTTACAACAACACTAGTGACTGTTAAGGTTATCTCAATCATAGCAGCAAAAATCGTTTGGGGAAAAAATTGGAAACCAAAAGTATAAGATTTTTTGAAAAAATGGGGAAAAAATCATGGAAAAATGGGAAAAAAATCAGATTTAAAAAAATGTAAAAAATTGTAGCAAAAGAGACAAAAACTACTTTTCTAAAAAAATTTACGGGCATTTCCATAGCATATAGAGATATAGAGAGAAAATAAAATAGAGTTTAACACATGAATTGTAAAAAGTAGGATTTTGTTGTTTATATTCATATTGCTGATTACATTGCATTGCACAAAGTATACTTCATAGCGCATAAATAATAACTAGATGGTTACAGTTGATAAAATTTCAATTACAATATAGGTTGTACAAAGTCAACCTATAAACTAAGTACAAAGTTCAAAAAAATCAAATGTAGCCAATGACTCTTGCTACTACAAATAGAGCTATGCTAGAGGGCTACAGGTCCTGATAATGAAGCTCCTGGTTTAGAGCCTCTTAGAAGTCCTTCAACCTCATGACTATCCAAGTTGCCTCTAGGATCTCAAAATCCTGAAGCTCAAGAAAGTCATTAAAAAGATAGTTTTTCTTTGCTGAGCAGACATCATAAATTACAAAACAGGAATCAACTGGTTCATATTTGTGATTTAATACTAGTTGCAATTTCTACAACAATGTCAAAAAAAACTATATGAAGACCATGAAAGAGAAATTATATGACAAAGGAAGCAATTGCAAAGTTCAATTTAATAGGTTTTGAATCAAATAGCTCAAGATAGAGTAATATAAAATGCTTTTGAAACAAAATCTTAAATCTCTAAAGACCAGAAATGATATTGAAATGTTCTCATTGATAACTATTTTGGTAGATTTGTAAAAGAGTAAAGGGAGTGTTAAATATTTTTCCATTAGACAATAAAACCCTGCTAGTACAAAAGAAGAGAGCAACTATTTGAGCCACAATTTTCGCTATTATTATTCAAGTAAAATTTCCTTTATTTTGCATATAAGTGGATGATGGAGTTAAAAACATTGATGGACTTTGAGTTAAGAATTTGAGAGATTATAAGTACAAGTTTCAATGGAAAATCAATGCACAAGGAACATTCCCTTTCAATGGGATAGTTGCTTCTGAAATCTATTTGGATTGTTAAAGAGAAAATATATGAGGCCTACTTCGAGAGGGATTAAGATAAGCCCACAGGATTAGGGCATGACTTCTCTCAAGGCATGTATTAGTTTGCCTGATACCTATTTTATCATGCATGGAATGCTACATTATATATGTCTAAAGCATTCATGTACTGCTATTGTACTCCTTGCAGGCCTTCTGAACCTCCATGTATATGACAATCCTAAATGGAATGTAGTTCCCAAACAAGTGCAGGGCATGCATTTAAACAGCAAGTTTCACCAATGAACAAAGCATTAAGCTTGCAAAATATATAGGAAATTTAAATATAACCACAACAATCCTTTATTTTGATATCAAATATTGCTATAGTTAATTTCTTCAGCATTGCAAGCTGATTTTTATCTTTCTGATAGAAACCATTCTACTTTTGGTTCCACAATGTCTAAATAATATTATGTATATACTTATGCTTCCCACTTGATTATACAATTGTCACTACTTTATCCGCTTATCATTTAAACTTGATGGCTAGTGTCAAATTGAAGCTCCAAATTATCACACTTTGTTAGCATTTGAAAAGGAAATTTGTCCCATCCTAACCTTGATAATCTAAACAACCATCTTACTATTATTGTTGACAATTGAAATGTTAAAATTCTTTTGAATAGTCAGGATCACAAGAATTTAAAGAAAACAAACCTCTTTAGGTAGATATCAAGCCAATAGAGTTTCGTTTTAGTTAGTCTCACTTTCTATATTTACTTTTGGCAAATACTCTTATAAGATTCATAAATGTTGAAAAATAAGATAAAAGCCTTAGTATTTATGGTATTGCTCACTATTTCTCACTAAATTGTGTCTTTAGATTTATATACATGGAAAGCATTAGTACGAGCCAAGGCAAATGATAGTAGTGTGGAATATGGAGAAAAAAGTAGCACATCTCTTAACCATTCCATATTAACGTTCTTAATATCAAATGTAAAAGCCTACCAAAGAACATGTCACTATTTTAATGTCCTTAACATCTATTAGAAATATATGTCCATCCAAGGTCACATACCTAGGATTTTCCTTAGCAACTTGATGAAATCTAGCAAATCTTTGATGGTGAGCCACATCCCATCGTGACAGTTTGGTTGGGTGATTTTTTCGCAATTTTTTCGTGATTTAAGCACTTAAAATTGTTGAACATCATTGAAAATCACGGCTGATTAAATTGGGATTTTTTGGGGAAAAAATCGTTTCAGCCGAAGATTTTTTAAAAATCGGGATTTTTGGGATTTTTTGAGGATTTATGCTTCTATATTCTCAATTACAGTCAACATTATATGAACAGTCAAAGATCATTTATTGCCATAACATATCTGTGTTTCAGTAAAAACAGAAGTTATTCTAGTTATTCCAGTCAATGGAGGAAAGGCAAAAGCATTTAGATAACATCTATGGTAGTCAACTCAGCATCCAAAGCACTCAAACTGTATTTTTTTAGTGCTTAAAAGATCGTCAAAAGAGTTCAACAACTTATCTTGTTGGTGTTAGCACATCTATTGTTGATTTCAGAAATTAGCTAGAACAAAAACACTGATGGTTTATATGCTTATGTCATACAGCAGTTATGTTGACATGGGTAACCTGGTTCCTGGGCAGTCCCTGTTGCCTCAAAATTCAAATCCCCATTGCTGCCGAGGAGAGAGTAGCAGCAATTATTTGGAAAATAAACTATTTGACTGTACTTTTATATTTTTTATCAACATTACTGGATCACTTCTCTACTCTCTTGCTCCTGTGCTGGAATTGACCCAGAATTTCCAAAGCAATGATTTGCTCCAAAACCACTGTATGATCTTGACACAGATTGATTTTACCTTGGAAGGTCTGCAAAAACATGTTTTAGGGCAAATGAAAGTTTCAGGAAACATTTGTGCATCATAAAAGTGTTTTTCAGCTATTGGTAGGTGTGTCATATCCCCTTTTTTGGATTAAAATAATTAATAATATTTTTTAAGTTGGGCCCCGTCACTTTTATTTTTGGGGTAACTTGAATGAATAATAATATTAAAATAAAAAAAGTATTTTTAAACACGTATTAAAATAAAAAGTATTTTTAAATACAAATTGGAGGGAAATTTAATCAAGGGCCCAAATTAGAAAAGTATAAAAAGAGGGTGCCCAGCCTCATTTGGTATCTTGATTTCATTTTGGTATTTTTCATTGGGAGTTTTGGCATTTGATTTTTTGGCATCCAAGGATGAAAATTCAAAAACCCTTGGTTTGTTTGGTTTTCGAGAGGATGAAAACCTTGTCGGACTTCACATTTGGGATCAAAGACAAAAACCTTTGTTTTCCATATCTAGTGATTCCATTTGGAGATCCACAAATGTGCTGATTCGTTGAGGATTTGAAAACATTTTATAAGTTTCCATGTTGCTGCTATAGTGTTGTCACAGTGATCTGTTGAAGATTCCATCCTTTGGAGGGTTATATATTGCTGCTATAGTGTTGCTAAGTGATTTGTTGAAGTTTTCAGCCTTTGGAGGGTTATATGTTGCTGCTATAGTATTGCTATAGTGTTGTCCATCATATTTGAGGGTTTCTACATTGGTTTTCAGGACTTTGAGGAGTTATTGTGCATTAAAAAGTGCTGGATCTGAATTGTTTTATAACATTTCCTGTCAACCCTAGCTGAGCACTACCTTAAGAGGATTAAAATCAGTAAATCCCCAATGATATGTTAGTCATATAAGGTGCTGTTCCAGTCATCAAAACGTTATAACTTATATCAGTAATATAAAGTGCTATTCCAACATACTGGAAGGTTACATCAGTCATATATGAAATATGCTAACCAATTTTTTTGATGAAATTACACAACATAACCAGCAATAGTTAATTGGATTAGCGTTAGCATCAAACTGAAAACTGAACTTGAAATGAAAACTACTCAACGTCAAGAATGTGCACTCAAGAACCCACTGAGGGCGAGGTGCTAACATATGACGGAGTGTTGAAATTTGAAATTAGAAACTGATAGGTGGATAACCAGCCATGAAGAACATTTCTACACTACCACCAAACAGTGGGGGGGAAAATTACAATTAAGAACAATTCATCCGCTGCGGCGGGCATCCACAGAGCTGTGGGGATTCTCCACTATGAAAGTGGGTATAAGAGAGTTACAAAACAGATTCTCCACATTGGCGGTAAACCTTCCAGGGGTAATTTAATGACAAAACAATAAGTAATTGCAGAACTGGAAAATTGGTTGGATTAGTAATGCTTAATCTCAACCTTTACAAATTATACTCTGCAGATTACAAATTACAATGATAGGAAATGAACCTTAGACATGAAGTATGAACTTTTACAATGATATAACACTCAAATACTGAAGTATAAGACCAAAAACTGGAAACTGTAACAATCTGATATAAAAATCAGAATTCTGGAAATTCAACCAGCAAACTGTGAATTCATGAAATGCTCATAAGTTGATCAATTTACCTCCGAATGATGAGATATCAGTTGCAAATGCTTCCTAGAGGTTTGGCGCCCAAGATGCAATCCAGAAACAATCACCAAAGACTCCAGATTAATTAGCACGAATCCCAATGCTCTTCTAAATGGTACGGCCTCCTTAGAAAATCGATTTTTCAAGATAAAAATAAATACTTGGAATTAAATTCCAATTCTTTATGGAAGGTGGCGCCTTGTACCAACAATTGATTTTCCAAAGTACCCAGAACAGAAATAAAATCACTCCAAAAGATATGAACAAAAATCAGCTTCAGCGCTTCAGCTGTAGATAAACCAGGAAACCAAAACTGTGAAATAACTTCAGAAATTCTTCAATTTTGATGCTCAATCTGCTAGTCTGATGTTGAGAAGCATAAATATTCCAACTAGGTGTTGTATTTCAAACACGAAATTGGGAAAGGGCTAGGAGGTAGCATCCTCGAAGCAACAGCAAAATGTCCATTGTCATTTTGACAGCATAATAGTAAGATAAACAATAGATACCCAAAGCTGGAGAAAAGACTTCATTTTATAGAAAACTGAGAAACTCTTCACCTTCCATGAGAAACACCAACAGACACCTCTTGACATTCTTTTTCAACTTTCAAAAATATTAATTCTTCAAAAAGTGGCGTCCAATTTCAAGCTGATGAATATTTCAATAAAGAATAAATAATCTTATAATGAAGGTGTACCCTTCATGGCCCCATTTTAAAAACAACTTAAGTTATCTCCTTAGGCCAAGGGGGGGTCAACAGTGAATTAAAACATAATGCCTTTAATTAAATATTTTTCACCAAATAAAGCTTTCTGAAGACCAAGCCAGAATAACAACAACTGCTCCAGCTGAGAAGGACTGAGAATAGACAACTGCAACTACCAAAAACTAGTATTTACTATAAATAGTAAATAACATGAAATGCCACAAACTCCAAACCAAGAAACCCTAATTTCACCTCATTCCAGTCTATGGGTTCTGGAATAGACTGATGAACTGCAAGGCTAATCACTGATGAGAAGGGGACATTACAATATACCAGTCACTAGAAGGTTATACTAGGGTTGTATCAGTTATATAAGGTGCTGTACCAGTCATTAGAAGGTTATGCTAGTCATATAAGGTGCTGTTCCAACATTCTGGAAGGTTACATTAGTCATATAAGGTGCTGTTCCAGTTAACAAAAGTTATATTAGACATTAATAGTGATTTACCTGGCTTTGAGAGCATTAGTAAATCATTTGAAGTAACTTATCAATGGCCATATTGCACAACATTCATCATTGTTCACTTGTGAGTTGATTTGGGAAAGTGGTAATTCTCGAGCTTGTACATCAATGTTGTCATTATTTTTCCCATCTTGCATAAGATCAATGTTTTTGTTGTTGTCATATTGATTTATAATAAGATCTGAGTGTGATTTAAAGTTATTTAAGGTTTTTGTGAAGTTTCCAACTTGGTAGTTGCAATCAGCAATTGTATTACAAGTTTTAGTTGCTGTTCTAGTGGTGTGTGTTTTAGAGAAATCAGAAAAAAGAAGAAGAAAATAACAAAAATTATAAAAAGGGGACATTACAGTGGAGAGTTTTTTTTAACGATGCAGATTTTTTTTCCTTCAGAAAATAGTCCCATACGGTATGAAACCAAAATGAGACATAACAACTATTATTATTTTTCTAAATATTATATATATAACATCATAATAAGATCATGCATTTATATTATATAAGTAATCTATCAAGTGTTATATCTAAGCCATAATACCTACCTTTTCATAGAAGTTTCGGCAATAGCATGAGGATGTCTTTAGTTTTGTTGTGCTTCTTTGATGCTTATGGTAGATATACATTTTTGATCTTTCCAGGAATCCCCTATTTGTTTGCAAACTTATGCAAATGAAGTTTTTTAGGTAGCATGTGTTGATTGGAAGGTTCCAATTGATTACAATTGGATTAAGGATGGTGTTGAGGGGTTTCTTCTTGTGCCCTATTTTGTTGCTTCTTGGCAAGGTTGAAATCATATTTGTTAGCCAAGCTGTTTTCTTAGCTATTCTTTTCAATTTAAGAGGATAGATAGGTTCTTGTGTTTTCTTGGTGAATTTATTTTTTAATGACTTTTTTTGAAGCATTGTATTAGTTGTTCAAATTGACCTTGGTTTGAACCTTGTGTTTAAAGTCTCAGTTTGGGTTAGACTGTTTGTTGTTGAAATTGGTCCTCTCTTTGTAAATTACGTGCATAGTGAAAGCAACCACAAACCAATCCTTTGTAGCATATGCTAGGCCTTTTCTTTGCATCTGACTTTGATGAGTTTATTGAGGAAGTTCAGCTTAAAAATCTTTTTGAAGTTTCTCAACTTACTTTGGTTATTTGATGGACGAGATCTTCTGAAGTTGATGTCTATGGTCCTTTGACTTAAAGGCGATTTGAGACACAATATTTTCCATTTGACCATGATGACTCGTAGAAGTTTTAATTGCATTAGTCCATGGGGAACTCTTAATGAGAATCCATGTAGGAGGCATCGGATTTTTCAGGGCCTTGCTTTTTAGAGAATCAACAGATTGGTCTTCTGCTCATAGGAGCTTTTTGTAAACATTCATAAAGGTTTTGATATATCCAGTCTTGGAGGATGAAATAAAGTATGCCTCATTCTTGGGAAAATAAGGGTAAGGATGGCTTGTTGGCTCCATGTACAGATATTGGATATCATTTATCATGATTTAGTATTTGCAGTTAGTGAATCTAGGAATTAAAAAGCATGGAAGAAACTTAATGCTACCTTTTTAGCACTCATTGAAAAAATGGAGGCTAATCCATTCATTTAGTTCTAGGTAAACAAAAGGTATGCTTAATAAGATAAATATGGATAAGGTTTCTAATACAATCAACTGGCTTTTGTTTTGGACAAAGTTCTGAATAAGTCATCTTGGAGTAAAAAGCTTTTGGTCAAAATTGTGTACATTTAATTTACATCAACATTTTGGATTGCACTCCATGAATGATATAGCTCAATATAAACAATAGATGCCAAGAAAATACTAAAACCAACCAAACACTATCATTAAAATTTGGTGATATGGATTGTGTTATCTGCACAGGATCAAGGAGCATGGCACGAACATCAAGGATGATTGCATTAACAAATTTTC
Organism: Sequoia sempervirens; assembly: GCA_007258455.2. Lineage (NCBI taxonomy): Eukaryota > Viridiplantae > Streptophyta > Pinopsida > Cupressales > Cupressaceae > Sequoia > Sequoia sempervirens. Next base: position 53,809 of record VDFB02335421.1, read on the forward strand.
TCTTAATAGACATGATATTTCCACAGACCACGAAAATGATTGAGAGTGCTTTTTATAGTAATAATAGTGTAGGCAATTTTTGCATCAAATCAGCCTACACAGTTACTACTAGAAGCACTCTTGATCAAATCTGGTCTTGCTAGGTATTCACCTAAGACTAGATACCATAGCTGCTTAGAAGACACCATAAGTCTTGTGAAAGAGGATAGTTATTACAAAAGAAAATTAAGACAAGTGGTTGAGATTAACAAGTATTCGCATAACCTCAACATTGATGAGGGTTGGGGTTTGAGCAATTCTTGACAACTGATCAACCGTCCCTATTAATAGTCTTTCCAACATTATTTTAGTTCTTTCCTTCAATTCTTTTTCTTTTCCTCATTTTGTTCAGCTCTTCTGTTTTCCGTTCTATTTACTCTCTTGTTTGTTAGATTTTCTCCTATTTTCTCAACCTCACTTCTGTCCATGTTTCCATTTTTGTTTTCGTCCACCATTGTTTCTTTGCCTTACCTTTATCTCATACCACTTAGATTATTATCTTATAGGTTTCATGTTAAAATCCTCTCAAAATTTGGCCTAGATATTGGTCAATGTTTCATTGTAGGGGTATATTTTTGCCATGTTGATAAGGAAAATCAAGTTTGTATTTGCATATTACTTGGTATTGAAGCCTCCTCCAATTGCCCAAGCTCTTAATATTGTAATATTGAGAACATACATAATTCTGAATTACACATGCTTGTAATGATTCCAACTGTAATATATATTTGGATTACAAAGGATAAATTTACATTTACTTTGACTTTATAAAGCCACCAATTCGCGTACACGCAACTAATGGGTAAATCCCAATAACTAACTTTTGCTTAATTACCAAGAATTCTTATTTAAGTACTAACATGTCTAATGTGTTTATTTATTTACCTAACCTACTAACCTATAACACTATAGATGATGTAATATTTCCAACACTTGTTTGGGAGTTATTCTTGATTGCAGAACTATAGCTTAATTATAGAAGGGCTTTCTTGATAAATTCCAAACCGTAGTAGGAAATAGAAATGGGCGACCTTTGCAGATAAGGTTCAATCGCTCCTGTCAAATCTTCTGGCCAGTTGTATCTATTTCATATCAATGTTGTGGGATCCTCCTAGAATTCGCAGGGACATACATAAGCCAGTTCTATCTGTCTAATGTCAATGTTGTGGGATCCTTTTAGAATTTACTGGGACATACATAAGACATTGATGAATTTTCTGTGAAACAATGATGAAGATGCTAAAAATATTTCTTTATTAGCATGAAAGATATTTTTTGTATCCAAAGCTTTGGGTGGTGTTAACCTCAATCATGTTTATTTGAGCAGAAAAACTGTGAAAAAATGTTTATGAGGCACGATCAGGAAATAGGAGAACTTTTCATTAGGCTTTTGCATTTCATATATGACTAGTCTTACTCCTTAGAAGATTATCTTAGTTTCTCACTCAAGGTATTGAAAATTGTGGAATTCCATTAGATCTTGTGATAATATTAATGTAGTCAAGCCTTAGATATGCCGGGATAATATAGGAGGGGGCAAAGACAATTATAAATTATGGAATTTTATTAGATCTTCAAATTACTTAATCAAGTCTTAGCTATTCTGCGATAATATAGGAAGGGTCAAAGCCAATTTCTGGGAAGATGTTTTTGTAGTCTCGGAAGATTTAATGGATCTTAAAGAGCCCCTTGAGAAATGATGATGTCCTAAGGTAAAACATAACTCAAGCAGAGAAAATGAGAGCCATTGAAGATTCTGGAAACCTTTAAATTGGTGTGGCAATGTGTTAAGCCAAGATAGAATTGAATGACTTTAGGATGTCATCAAACGTGTTGGAAGTAGCTTTGGAGAGTATTCTATTAGGGAAGCTATAAAATAGAATTGCTTAGAAAGAGCAAAGCAATTATAAATTTCCCTTGGAGCTAGACATGAGTGAAAGTGAGATTGAGAAAAGAAAAGCTCGCTTTGGTCATAGGCTACTCATACCATATTAACAAGATTGCCATTCAAGGGATTCTATGTTGTAAAGCTATGCCAACCGCTCTAGATGTATACTATGCCTTTAAAAGGTAGAAACAATGGATCACCTTTGCTTTGAAGATATGAAGCTTCTTGTTTTCTAAGTGTTGGGTTCGTCACAATCACTTTTTGAATGAATCCAACATTGGAATTAGGTTCTTGCATATATCAACTTGGAAATTTGATCCAACAATAAATGCTCGGAACATTTTATTACAATGAAGTAGGAGAATTTTCTAGGACAATATATTGTC
>VDFB02335422.1:0-15819 GCA_007258455.2 Sequoia sempervirens
ATTTAGAAATGATTTTAATATTATTAATAATTTTATTTTACTTTTTTATTATATAAATATTTATTATTTATGTCATTATTTTATGTATTTATTATTATATTATTAATAATTGTATTTAATTTTAATTTCAACTTTATGTATTTCTTCATTAATAAATTGTAAATATAAATATAAATCTTTAACATAATAATAATTTATTTAAAAATCATCTAAAACTTTTTCAACAATTATATGTAACTAAAATATAATCTTTTAATATTTTAAAAAAATCAATTATTCCTCATAGTTTTGAAAGTCATGCGTCGAAAGCAACCTAGAATTAAAAAATTTTATTTGGTATATTTATTATGTCTTCCGGGTAAAATAATTACCCACCTTATAACCCCTTCGATGAAAATACCAAATTTGTGTTTTACTACACTCATATTTTTTTAACCTTTCATCTACACATTGGCGATGCACATTTTGTTGTATGAGAGTGACTAAACTTTACCTTCACCGATATTTTTAAATCAAAGATCAAGGAAGCCCAAAAATTTGGCTACATATCACAAATACTATCATCAAAACTGGAGTGGAAATCAATAGTGGCAGGGAAAGCAAAAAAAACCAGAAAAGTGATGAAAAATGATGCACGATTGTGATTGGTTTAACCCCCTTGCAGGGTCTCTTAAAGCTTCTGGATCGTTGATGGGCAAAGTGAGCTTCACAAGCTCAAATAGGACACGCCTTCTGGATAAAAATATTTATCTTCTATAATAATCAATATTTGAGGAAAATGAACATTTATATAAGGGAGAGGGTTTTAGAGGAGGTTGTTTATAGTTGTAATATTTTTTATTATTATAATTGTTAATTTGGTAAAAAAAGTTATTTTAATTTTTAGTTCCTGCGGATAGACAGGTTTACTATTGCATCCATTGCATTTTCTTTTTAATTAGTCACTTGGCCAATGAGATTGTATTGTTTAAAATATTTTTGTCTTTTTCCTATCATTGGGATTTAAGCACATGGTTTTTGTGCTTGAAAATTATGGTTTATCTCTTTTTCTGTTGGTTTGAGTAGGTCAATTTTTCATTTTCCTTTAAGTAAATTAGGAAAATATGGGGACATTATATATTGTGGCAAATATTTAATCGGCGGATGCATATAGTGTGAGTTTTGACAATGGGATAGTGTGTATTGAAGTAGTGAATATATGTTTAACGCATTAAATGCAAACTTCACGATATGTGTTGGACAATTGGTGCATACACAACTAGAGAATGCATAGTTAATTTATGAAATATCAGGAAAGTGTTGGTTTGTGCTTATTGTTTGTTGAAAAGCTTGTGTGTTTTAGGCTCTAGATTGTCGTCTTCGATGTTTGTCATTTTGTGCAATGCTTGAATGAGGGAGGAACTGAAGGAATGGTGTGCAACTGGTGAGTGGTTTGTTTGTTTGTTTTTGAGACTTGATAACTACAAGCATTAGAGGGGAAACTAAATGGTTTGAGCAAGGTCTTGTAGATCATGGGTGCGAGATGTGTTGGAGGGTTGGTGGGTACATATGCAGTGAATGTATAGTTAATTCATGAAATCTTAGGTGAGTGCTAGGTTTTTTTTGTGCTTATTACCGTTTGTTTAAAAGCTTGTGGGGTTTTTAGATCTTGGTTGCACTTTTGCATGTTTTTTATTATGCAAAAAGTGCACTAGCAGTGAATGGCTTGGCTGTGTGTTTATGATACTTGATATCTAGAAGTATTGCTTGCTGTTACAAGGGCTAACAAGGAAAATGGGTATAGTAGATTACATATGATTTGAGCAAGGTCTTGTGGACTATGGGGGTAGTGAATTCATTAATTATGTGTGTAAATGATGATTTTGGTTTACCCGTTTCACAATGCTTTGCCTCTCCTAGGGTTTTTCACCTAAAAGGAGAAAGGGAATTGGAAAGGGTTACCAAAATGCGAGGTTTTACATTCAATACTATGTTAATGAGATGTAATTATGTCTAATTAAGATTCCCTAATTCAATAATCTAGAAATGGGATGATTTAATGATGCAAAACTATGAAAATGTAAAATGTTGGAAAACACAATGTGATATGCAAAAATGCCTAAGAAATGCAACTATATGATGAAATAACAAAACAAAATGGAAGAGGTGGACTTGGAATTAGAAGTTTGATGTTGAAAGATTATGGAATCCTGAAAAAGTTATCTAAAATGTTGACCAAGAAACTTAGGCTAGACTGGGCGACTTAGTCCCAGTGTCGAGAAACTTTGCTAGAACATGAATTTGTCAAATGGGTGTCAAGAAATGTCAAAATAAGCTTTTAGGCCCGAAAGAAAGACTAATTCATCCTTACTGGTGACTTAGTCCTCCTACAAATTTTGAGAAATTCAGGATAGAATCTTGTAGTCGCAGGTTTGTACTTCCTTTTCTAATAGGTGTATGTACTTGATTCTAAAGAAAATGGTGGAAAAAGTCTCTCCAAGCGTGAAATAGGATGATGTTGATTTGATTGACTTGATGCAATTTTTGATCACTTTTCAACACCTATTGCTTGACAAATTTGCATACAAAAGTCACATGCAAAAGGGGAAAAATGGTTGAGGGTAAGAGAATAGGGGTTTTCCTTGGTCAAACCCCAGTTTTGTAATAAAACCCTAAAAAATGAAATGAGATGAAAAGAGTGATAAATAGATAACATGCAAATATTATAAACTTACCACACCATTGATGATCAAATCTGAAGATATGCAATGAAAAACTCCAATAGTTTGACTTGATAATGCTTGATTTGCTTGAATGCTTGATGAGTGTAAGAGACAGATGATTGCATGAGATGGAAGATTGCTTGAGTGAATTAGGTGATGAAAAATGAGGTGAAAAACCCTTATTTATACTTGATTTTACTAAAATATCCTAAAAGTAACACATCACAAGATGACCTCAAGGGTTAGAGGACAAAATCCCATTAGAAATTTAAAATTATTTTGAGTTTTGTGCCAAAAAGGACTAAGCCGCTCTATGGGTGACTTGGTCCCACTTAAGTAAATTAAGTGGGAGTTGGGAATTTGGGGGAATTAAAAGTTGTCCAATGGCAATATCCTCAAAAACACACTTAAAAATGGCCAAAAAGTGTATTAAGGGATCATTTAGACATGAGAAAGGGTTGAATTAGTAACATTAAGCCTAGAAAAGTGTGAAATATTATTACAATACTTTACAAAACTTCAAAATAGGACTTAATAAGTGATGAAAATGTGACTTTTAGGTGAATTGTAATGAATAGAGTCTAGAAAAGTGTAGAAATGTTTTACAACACTTCACAACACCTTCACAAGATACCATAATTTGAATGTTTAAGTCACATTACAACATTAAATAAAAAAAAATCAATCCAAAGTCCATTAGAAAGACTCAAATGAGCATAAAAATGTCAACTATACATGTTTTGTTGACACATTAAGCCCCCACTTTAGTTAGAGGATGAATTTGTTTCAAACTCTCACTAAAGTAGCTCAACATACACATCAAAAGGGATCCTAATGCACTCACATTGGTAAGATGAACTAACAATAACAAAGAGGGATGATCAAGCCCCCAAGATGAAGATCTCATGGAAAACCAAACATAAGAATAAAGAAACATGCATGATGATGAAAAGGAATGGAATCTTCGATCGTCTGTCCAACGTGTTGCGGATTAGATATAGGTTGATTGTTTAAAAAAAAGGGAGGATGCATACTCACTCTAGGGCAACATAACTCATGGTGGTCCACCGGGTGAGAAAGCCCAAGTATACTCACTCTGGGGCCACGAAAATTTTGGTTTTCCATGGGGTGAGAAAGCCCAAAATGAGAGATACATATGCTAGTTGGCATGCACTCACAAACACAAAGTTGGCTATGCGGAAAGTCATGCCATTAGATGGGCTTCCCTCTCAACCATATCAAATTTATACCTCTCAATAACTTTAACAAGGCGCCACAAGAGAAAATGTTGATTCGTGCTTCATGAGTCAAGCAAAGCTTCGTGATGCTTAGAACTCATAACAAATGTAAAATGTAGGAATGCAAGCTGTTATGCAAGTGTGATCCCTATCACTTAGGGAAAATTGTGTCTAATGTCTCCAAGAGTAATTCTCAATCAAAGAATAAAATATATTCACAACTTAGGGATAGTGTGTCACATTAGCCACCAAGAGGAATGCAATATGCTAAGATAGATCACACTTATGAAGGAAATCACACTTAATGGGCTCATCCTATTGAAGTGGGATTGTAAACATCTTCAGGCGTAGGCGACAAGACTAAGTACCAAGAATGTAAAGAATGTAATATGAAAAGTATACACTTATGCCTCCCACTTAAAGGAATTGCTACACATCAGTCTGAGAGAAATTACTTTAAGGTAGCAAAGGAAAAATGTACAAAGAAAACAAGACATGAGAGCCAACTTGGAAAGCCCCTGTGCCAAGTCATATGTTTCTAAGTTAAAGGCTACTTCATGTAAACGAAAATGTAAAGAAAGAAAAAGAAAGAAAAAGCGAGGTTGCCCCCTAGGAAAGAAATGCACTCCAACACATATGGATCGGCGGATTTTGGGTTAGTATGTTTATTGCTGCAATGTTTGTATGAAAGAGATCGGAACTATCATCATTCCCCAAAGCACATAGAACTAGAAGAATGACACAAAGAGAGAACAAACAAAAAGAAAAAAAAGTCCATTTTTGGTGAACATGGAAGAGACATTGTGGTTTAACGCTTGCATCATCCCTAAAAGGGAAAACACAAGTGAAAATAAAATGAAAAGGTAAAAGAAAAGGAAAATATTTTGGGTCAACATGAAGGAGACATTTCGGTTTCAATACCTTGCGTCATCCTCAAAAGGAAAACACAAGAAAAAGATAAAAGGAAAAAGGGACCGATTGGGTCAACATGGAAGAGACATAGGGTGTCTCTACGCTTTGCGTCATCCCCAAAAGGAGAAAATGAAACAAAAGCAAAATAGACAATGCATAACATATAGAAGAAGTGTACAAAGATAGAGAACATCAAACACACGATATGGGGGAACACAATACACACATACAAAGAAAAATAAAAGGGACTAGTAATGCAAATGTAAGTCAGCCATTAACTAAGTTATTGGTTTCTCATTCTTAAGTAATATAAGTGAAAAATGAATAACATAGTTAAGATTCAAAGAAAAATGAATTACAAGGACAAGGCTAACAACTTCTTTCCCTCCTTACAAGGTAGAAAGGCATGAATGAGCTGAGGTGGGTGATGGAAAAGGGTCATGCAATAGTGAGAATAGAAAATTCTACAACTATGACATGATAAAGGGATGTTAATTTAAGGAATAATGGAAAAGCATTCAGTATCAGTGAAGTGATACTTGTTTAATATGTCACTCAATGTTCATAATTCTTTAGTTCGGTGTCCAAGGACATGATGATATTTCCAAATGGTATGTTAGAATCATTAGGATGGATAACCAACCTATTCATAGGTGGCAAAAGTATAAGACTTTTGTTTAAAATAAATTGAAGTCTCCTTTCACATTCAAGTGGAGGATGTGTAGAGAACTTGAGTTTCTTCAACTTGTAAGGTCGTTTTCATTTGCTAGATTCACCTTTTTAATGAATGGAAGGAAGAAGAGGACCCGTAGAGATCCTAGCATCCTTGTTATTAGAATTAGGTAATGGTTGTTCATACGAGAGGAGAATGTTCAAGTTAGGAGGATAATCAAAGATCATTGTACCATCTTCTTGAAGTCTCCAATATTTAAAAGGAGGCTTTTTGTCATGAGGAGGATCTTGATATCCTAATCCTATTGTGTTTTTTTCTTGTGGTTTTTGATTGAAGAGTTGGTGAATGTTATGTTTAGTCATTGTACCACAACCTTGTTTGCTTAATATAGTGACACCCTTGCCATACATTTCTTCAAGGTTGATTGGTGTTTTTGTAACTTTATTGTCATAAAATGGTTGTGTAGGTGCTTTTTCTAAAGAGGAACTAGGTCCACCTGATGAAGGGAACTTAGGTCCTTTGATTGTTTCAGGGTGAAGATAACCAAATGTAGCAGGGGGTGTGATAATAGGGAGAGTTTGTGACCTCATGGATGGGTAAAAGGCTGAATTGGCTTCAAGGTTATCAAGAAAGTTGGTAGAGAACTTATTCATGCTATCGTCATCTTCTCCAATGACGTCTACATCATGAGGAGGAAAATCATGATGAGTTGGAGGAGCATAAATAGGCTCAAGATCATTAGGATCATAGCCAAAGGAACAATTGGATATTTCTACTAAGGATTTTGAGGAATTTCAAATCTTATCAAATGATAAGGCCATTATGCAAGGGAAATGAAATACAAGAAATAGTAAATCTGAAAAGTTTGATAGAGTATAGAGACAAAAAACAAAATTATAGAAAATACCGAGAAATTTCAAAAAAATGTAGTGCAAAATATGAAAAAGGACTAAGTCATCTAGGGTGGCAATTTAGTCCAATTGATGATTTTTTTGTGCTTTTTTAGAACTTTTAAATGTAAATATATGTCTTTCAAATGCACAAATGCAACTAGAGAATGTAATGGAAGATTTTTTTTCTTTTTCAATGCAATAATGATGCAAGAGTGCAAGCTAATATGAACTTTTTCACCGATACAATTGAAAACCCTAGGATGCACTTTAACTAATGAAAGATGCAATGCAAGTGAAACCTAATATGTGCTTGAAAATTAGAAAAGAAAAATGTTCAAAAGAGTTCAATTTACCAAAAATGTAAATGATGATTTTGGTTCACCCATTTCACAATGCTTTGCTCCTCCTAGGGTTTTTCACCTAAAAGGAGAAAGGGGATTGGAAAGGGTTACCAAAATGTGAGGATTTAAATTCAAGACTACGTTAATGAGATGTAATTATGTCTAATTAAGATGTCCTATTGCAATAATCTAGAAATGAAATAATTTAATGATGCAAAACTATGAAATGTAAAATGTTGGGAAATACAATGTGATATGCATAAATGCCTAAGAAATGCAACTATATGATGAAATAACATAACAAAATGGAAGAGGTGCACTTGGAATCAAAATTTTGATGTTGAAAGATTTTGGAATCCTAGAAAAGTTGACTAAAATGTTGATCGAGACACTTAGGCTAGACTAGGCGACTTAGTTCTAGTTTTGGGAAACTTTGTCATAACAAGAATTTGTCAAATGGGTGTCCAGAAATGTCAAAATTAGTTTTCAGGCTCAGAAGCGAGACTAATTCGCCCCTAGTGGTGACTTAGTCCTCCTACAAATTTTGGGAAATTTTTGATAGAATCTTGTAGTCTCAGGTCTGTACTTCAGCACCGTAGTCTATGATTCTACATAAAAAGGTAGAAAGTCTCTCAACCATTAATCTTAGAACCACGAAACCCTCTTGATGAACCTACCTCATTCTTCTCGAAATTCTAAGAAAATAAAAACATTATCATGAAGGTGAGACCTGCGTGAGCAAGGGATTGAGCCAAGGCGAAATGGAAATCAGCCCCGGGGATCCCTACCCCAAGGCTCCCAAAGCTCCATTGAGGGAAAGGAAGAGGCTGGCAAACCCACACCCCTCAGCTGAAAGCACCCACTGACCACCTGGAAAAACCCCACACCAAACCAGCTCCAACACCTAGACAAAGCACCACACCCCACACCAAACCCCACCTTCCACCAAGCAAAAACTGCCACCCCACACAAGCACACCCAAACCAGAAGGATGTAACCCCACAGCCAAATGCCTGGCCACACACACCAAACACTAGAGAAAAGGAAAGGAGGTCGGCCATGGGCAAAAAGAGACCCCCAGCCACCGAATTCCCCCCAAACCCACCCACCAAAACACCTAGCAGAAATGCCCCCCAGCACACAGTCAACAACCCTCCCCACTCCACGCAAAGATAGAAAAAAGTAGGAAAAGAGCTAGGGCGCGGATGCCCTAGCTCTGGAATGAGAAATAGTGACCATAGCTAATTCACTTCCCTCTCCTAATTATATTTTGTTCAAGGTAGGTCGGCCTTTATTTTTTTTATAAATAAAGCTTGTATTTTCTAGGTCGACCCTAGAAAGGTGGGCACCTATTTGGGTATATAAAGAGGATAGAGTCCTCTAATTTAGCATCAATTCATTTTCACTCTCCAATTCACATCTTCAGCAACAACAATAGTTCACCTCCTAGTAGCAGATTCAATTCTAAGAAGTGTCATCATTTGTATTTCACTTAAGGAGAAGTGTCTCCATTCATTGTATTAGACTTGACCTTGTATAGGGCCTGATTCATATGTAGTTATTGCACTTATTCTTCTAATATATAAGAGATCATTTTGCTGGGTTTTTCGAGGGTAAATTGTTGTGTTCATTGATATGTGTTGTATTTATGCTTATTTACATTTCTGATCTAAAATTAACAAGGTATCAAAGTGGGTTTAAGCAAGATCCAATCAAATTTGATTAAGCAGTCAAGAAAACTCCTTATTAGGGTAGTCAATCAAACAAACAAAGATGGTGAACAACGTCAAGGTAGAAGATAGGCTTGACAGAGTATCAAATTTAAACTCTTGGCAATTCAGAGTTCTCATTTCCTTAGAAGAGAATGATCTTCTAGATTTCATGGAAAATGATGTGCTCGAGCCATCCGATGATGTAGAGAAAATTCAATCAAAGAAAAATGGAACAAAGGCTAGAAAGATCGTGATAGACTTCATGAAGGATCAGCTAGTTCTGATTATCTCCAAGATAAAGACAACCAAAGAAATTTTTGAGGCTCTACAAGGATTGTATGAGATCAACAATACCATTAGAGCACTTTCCCTGAGACAAAAAATTCATCATATAAAAATGGCTAAAGGAGATTTAGTCATTTCTTTCTTCATAAAGATTTTTGAATTGAGAGATTAGCTATGCACTATTGGAGACATAGTTGAAGATAGAGATTTGGTTATGTTAGCAATGAATGGTCTTCCTCAATATTGGGAGCCTTTTATTCAAAGCATTAGTGGGAGATCTAAGCTTCCCAAGTTTGATCGTCTTCGAGCTGATTGCATTCAAGAAGAATCTAGATTGGCAACAAGAGGAAATGGGTGAAACACTCATAATGAAGAAATTCATGTCCTTGCTACTCATGCTTCCAGAAGAAAAGGAAGAGAAGTGAAAAGAGGTAATGTCAAAAGGAATAGAGATAGGAAATCAGATTCTATTAAAAATTTGAAAAAGAAGAAGGACCTCTCTCACATTCAATGTTACAGGTGTGACAAGTATGGTCACTATGCTCGAGATTGCATATCAAAGGAAAATAAACATGCTTCTACTATAGCTATTGATGATGTGTCACCTCAAAAGGAATCTAGAGATGACTCACAGTGAATTATATTCATCTCCACTCTTTCAAGTAATGTTCCAACTAATAGTGACACTTGGTTGATAGATAGTGGTGCTTCATGTCACATTACATGATACAAAGAGCATCTTATAGACTTAGTAGAGAAAGAGACTAACTTGCAAGTGATAATTGGATATGATGTTTGTTATTCCATAAAGGGAGTTAGGGCCACTTATTTCCATCTAGATTCAAGTATCCCTCTTCATTTGAGTGATGCCTTTTTTGTACCAGGGATCAAAAGAAATCTTGTGTCCATTTCAACCTTGGAGGGAAAAGGGTACAAGGTTGCCTTTTCTGAAGGGAAATTTCTTGCTTGGCCTATGAAATATAGTATAAAATCAACTCATGTGATTGGTGTTCATCAGGAGAGCCTATATAGATTATCAATTCGACCAGTTTAGGCATTATTACATGAATCTATCAGTTTTGAGTGAGCTATAGCATAAGAGACTTGCTCACTTACACTTCAGAGCCTCCCATCCATTGAGAAGATGGTTACTAGTCTTCCCAAGCTTGGTCTAGAGCATGATGGAATTTGCAGAGGATGTGCACTTGGTAAGAATATCAAGAGTCCCTAGCATAGTAGTGATAGTAGATCAAAGGGAATTTTAGATCTTGCTCATTATGATTTATGTGGACCAATGTTTGTGGCATCCTTGAGTGGATTTTGGTACTGCTTGGTTTTCATTGATGATTATTCTAGAAATACTTGGATTTACTTCTTGAAATCAGAGGAGTCTGAGCAAGTCCTTGATAGATTCAAAGAATTCAAGGCTCAAGTTGAAAACTTTTCCAAGAAAAGGATTAAGTTTTTGAGATCAAATAATGAAGGAGAATACACTTCTGTAGGTTTTCGTAACTTCTGCATTTAGGTAGGGATCAAGAGGGAGATTTTTGTTCCATAAAACCCTCAAAAAAATGGAGTTGCTGAAAGAAAGAACAAATCCATTATAGAGGCAGTCAAGGCTATGATTCATGATTAGGATTTACAAACTTTCATATGGACAGAAGCTTCAAGAACCATCATGTATGTTTAGAACATAAGCCCTCATCGAATATTGGGAAACATGACTTCTAAGGAGGCCTTCACAGGTGTGGAACCGGAGGTTAGTCATTTAAGAATTTTTGGTTGTCTTGTTTACATTCATGTGCCCAAGGATAAAATATCAAAGCTAGAACCTTCAAGAAAGAATGGAATATTCGTGGGATACAGTGAGTCTTCAAAGGCATACAAAGTTTATATTCTAGGACAGAAATAGATTGAGATTAGCAGGGATGTCTCCTTCGAAGAGGAAGTAGCCTTCAAAATATCTAAAGGGTCTTACATGGAGATAGATAGTGAAGAGCAAGAGACTTATTAGTATATGGACATATCTCCTAATCATACTCTTGACATTCAGAGGGAGTCCAATGAAATGACCAAGACTATTGATCTAGTTGACCCTACAGAACCAACTAATGGGCCTAGAGACATTTTTGTAGGTCAGAAGAGGCCTCTATGGGATCGAAAAACTATGCAAGAGGTAGAAAATTTATGCAACTCCTTGAGACACCTTTAGGGAAAGCAAGAGACCAAAAAAGTTTCCAGTTTATGTGGCATTGATGAGTCACATCATTGATTCTAAGCCTTCATGTTTTGAGGAGGCATCCAACCAACAGGTATGGAGAGATAAAATGACCAAAGAGTATTGGTCCGTCATTAAAAATGATGTATGGGATGTTTTTTCGAGACCTGAAGGGAAATCAACAGTGTCTTCCAAATGGCTTTTCAAAGTCAAGCATGCAACTAATGGTAGAATTGAGAAACACAAGGAAAGATTTGTGGCAAGAGGTGTCTCTCATAACAATGGAATAGATTATTAGGAGACATTTTCTCGTATTGCTTGATACACTTCTATCAGAAAAATTATTTCCATTGCATCTGCTAAAGGATGGAAGTTACATCAAATGGATGTAAAGACTGCATTTCTTAATGGTGTGATTGAAGAAATGTACATCAAGCAACCAGATGGCTTTGTGATTCATGGGAATGAGTCTCATGTATGTAGATTGAAGAAGGCCCTCTACGGTCTTAGAAAAGCACCTCATACATGGTATGAAAGGATTGATAGATATTTGACAAGCTTGGGATTCTCCAAGAATGATGCAGATTCCAACCTTTAATTCAAGATTGTTGATAGTGAGCTTTGATTTTGGTTATTTATGTTGATGATTCATTTCTCATTGGAGTAGAGAATATCATTATCAAATGCATGAAAGAGTTAGTCTATGAGTTTGAGATGAAGGATCTTTGTCTTATGCATTACTTCCTAGGACTGGATGTGTGGAAAAGACCTGATGAGATTATTCTATGTCAAGGAAAATACACTATAGACATCTTGAGGAGATTTGGCATGGACTATAAGTCCATGTCTACACCTATGGAGACAAATCTGAAGAAGTTGAGTGACTCAACAGCCGATTCATATTTGGTAGATCCCACCATGTATAAACAATTGATTTGATCATTGATGTATCTAGTCAAAACCAAACCAAACATTTGTTATGCAGTGAGTGCTCTTAGTCAATTCATGTGTGAGCCAAGACAAATACATCTAGTTGCAAGAAAGCATATATTGAGATACTTGTGTGGTACTATGGGATATGGTTTGAGATATATTTCCTCTGAACATTTGAAGTTACAAGGCTATTCTGATTCTGATTGGGCTAGGAGTGTAACTGATAGGAGAAGCACCTCTGGATGTTGTTTTAGCTTGGTGTCTGCTATGATTTCTTGGTGTAGTAGGAATCAGACATCTATGGCTCTAAGCACCATAGAGGCTGAATACACTGCAACATGTGTAGCAACTCGAGAAGTAATGTGGCTTTGAAAGCTTCTTGCAAGATTATTCAGTCAAACATTGGAGCTGACGATGATTCATTGTGATAATCAAAGCTATGTGAAGCTCTTGATAAATCATATATTTCATGATAGGACAAAGCATGTGGAGATCAAGTATCATTACATTAGAAGCATGAATTGTTGAGAAGAAATTCAACTCAAATTGATACATCCTATACTAATGATCGGTGATATCCTCACCAAGTCTCTCTCAGTGAAGTTTTCACATTTCGAGACAAGCTTGGGGTGGTAGAGAATGTTTTCACTTGCTAAGAGGAACTCAGCATCGAGGTGAGCTTTATTATAATGCATATTTCTCTAAGACAAAGAAATATGATTGAAATCCATTGTACATCTTTGAGGCTGAGATCGTTTCTTTCCACATATGGGGTAGCCATTATGGACATCATGTTGAGAGAATCCCATTCGACATCATATTGAGAGACTCTATGATGAACTCTTGTACATCTCTAAGACTAAGATGTGGTTTTCCAAAAATGGGTGTAACCATTGTGGGCGTCATGTTGAGAGCTCCATGTCGAGGATATCTAAAAAATACCTCCCTAGTTAAGAGGGAGTGTTAGTGTGGTAGCAACAAGATATATTTTCTCCTAATTATATTTTGTTCAAGGTAGGTTGGCCTTTATTTATTTTTATAAATAAATCTTGTATTTTCTAGGTCGGCCCTAGAAAGGTGGGTGTGTAGTTGGGTATATAAAGAGGATAGAGTTCTCTCATTCAACATCAATTCATTTTCACTCTCCAATTTGCATCTTCAACATCAATAGTAGTTCACCTCCTAGAACAATATTCAATTCTAAGAAGTGTCACCATTTTTATTTCGCTTCAAGGATAAGTGTCTCCATTCATTGTATTAGACTTGGCCTTATGTAGGGCCTGATTTGTATGCAATTTTTGCACTTATTCTTCTAATACATAAGATATCATTTTTCTTGGTTTTTCTCCCTCAAGTAGGAGGGTTTTCCTAGGGTAAATTGTTGTGTTAATTGATCGGTGTGTTGTATTTCTACTTATTTACATTTCTAATCTAAAATTAACACTGAGATCTAAATATGACCATTATGTTTATTACAAATTTGATAATGGTCACATTCTCATATTTGCATTATACATGTATGATATTTTTGTTTATTGGGAATGGTGAAAGTTTGATTTCAAATTTGAACACTTAATTTGTCCAAATTTATCACTTTTCATCTAAACATGGTTTTATCCGAGTTAATTAAGTAATATTACTATTATTTAATTAATATCTTTAATTCTACCAAATCCATAAGGTATTAATTAATAATTAAATACGTTACCCTCCTTAATCCTCTTTTCATCAAATAAATTAAATAAATATTACATTTATTTAATTCCTCACATGTCATTTTCATCTAATCCTAATCCATCTCCTAATTTCTTCATTAGGGATGTGCACATGCCTAATCCTTGATTGGGATGTGTCACATCCTCCTACTTTTGCAAGTTGGCTTCTAATCCTCATTTATCTTCTAATTACTGATTAATTAATCTTAATCAGTACCTTGGTCAACTCTCTCCATCCCCCAAGGAATTTTGAATTTCCTTTTTATTCCTCCTAGGTTCCCCTCTTCCCATGTGAATTTTTGAATTCATTTTTATTCCTTCTGAATCCTTTTCCCATGCCTTCTAGAATCTTTGACTTGTCATCCAAGTCACGTGAATAAACTCCCACCTTTTGGACACCCTCTCACGTTACTAGATTCTCCCAAGCATGTGAATTTTTGAATTCACATTTATTCCTCAAGGAATCTTCTCATCTCCCAATGTACTTCCAGGTGCATGTCCTTCCTCCACATCATGTACTCTTCTTCCTCACCTACACATCATCTCACCCTTAGCCATCTCACATTCCCATGTAGTGGATATCCTGGTGGGAATGGTGAAAGTTTGATTTCAAATTTGAAGTCTCATTTATTAGCATAGTTTGAGATGAAGGATCTAGGTGAAGTGAGATATATTCTAGGGATGGAGATCATAAGATGCAAAGCTAACATAAAGCTTTGGTTAAGCCATAACAGATATGTGAATTTAGTGTTGGAGAGATTCAACATGACAACTTGTAGACAGTTAGTTTTTCTTGTAATGTAGGGGACAAAGCATTTTGCGAAGGATTGTCTAAAATCTCCTATTAAGATGTAGGATATGGGAGTCTAATGTATGTTATGGTCTATACGAGGCTAGACATTATCCTATTGGACCTCAACATTTAATTTGTATTCATGGGTTTATGGATTTTGATTGGGAAGGAGATATTGAAAACAACAAATCCACCAATGGATATGTATTCATGATGTTTGGTGGTGCAATTAGTTGTATGAGTAAGCGACGGGATGTAGTTGCTTTGTCAATGACATAAGAAAAGTACATGACAACTACTCATGCTTGTAAATAAAGAATTGGTCTTAAAAGATTGTGTTCTTATATTGGTTTTAATGCAAGGAAAATTACTATCTATTGTGACAACCATAGTCTCATTTTCTTGGTAAAGAATCATAATTTCTAGATGCCAAAACAAAGCATAATGATGTGCAGTTTCATTTTGTTTGCGATATGGTGGAAGATTGGAATGTTATATTGGAGAAGGTTGAAACCCTAATAAATGTTGCAAATTCATTGAGAAAGCCAGTGAGTACAAAAAAATTTAAATGGTGTTTCGAGCCTATGTGCCTTATGAGCTCTAGTAGTTAAACCCTATTACTTCCATTGTCTCTTCAAAGGTGCTTGACAAGTGGGAGAATGTTGGGAAAATGAAGGTATCTCAACCTTCTATATTTCTTAGCATTCATTACTTAATTATTTAATGTTGATAATTATCCCATGTTGCCTTGGGAGTTACAACTTGCAGTTTCTATTTTCAATGAGTCAAGTTGGAAGTTACCGATAATAGGTGAAGTTGTGCATGAAGGAAATTTCTATTTCATGTTGAGTTTGCATGGAATGCAAGTTCTGAAGGTGTAGTTATATTTTGGCAAGTGCATCTTTTGCATGTCTAGTTTTTGTGACAATAGCCAATTACAATATTACCTATGTAGACAATTGGAAACTTACCATTATGCACGTGGTGTTTTTGGCACTTTCTGTGTTACAGATCTTCACTTCAGCCATGAGTGTTGGAGTTTAGAAATGTCTAATTAATACAGTTTAAGCTCCTATATATTGAGCATTTGTATTTGGAGTTGTATGCTGTTGTTTTATTGAAGTACTATTATGTTGCCAAAATTGCTCCAAAATTGAGAAGTGTTCAGACTCCTAAAAGAATGTAGCTTTGCAATTATATTGTAACTTGTTTATTGTTGTTCAATAATATAATTGAGGGTTATGTTTTTGGAGTGTGAGATTTTTCTCCCGAAAATGTTTTTTCCATGTAAAATTTCGGGTTATGATTTTCATTGTTTATTTGTTTACGATATATATGTGCATCTAAATTTGTTACAATTAAAGGTGTTTAAGAAATTTTTGCAATTCTCTCCTACTTAGATCT